>QVOB01017661.1:0-20924 GCA_014839585.1 Pseudomyrmex concolor | reverse complement strand
CGTTTTCGCGATTAATGCTCATCCGTATTTTTAATATCATGTTTTGTTTTTGCAGAAAAACATCAGAGTTTTTTTATCACCAGAGTTTTGAAAAGTTCGCATTCTTCTGGATAGCATTTATTTTTATACAAAAAGTATGGATAAGAAAAAAAAAATACATATTGGCAAAGAAATATGTTCCTCTAATGAGTTATTTTTCTTTTAACGAGGACATGCGTTGGGTTTGTCCGAGGAGAAGCTATTTCTATCTATATATAATACGTCATTTATATAATCAGAACGTGCATTGATTGTGAGACTCGTGGAGCTCATTCAGTGTAAATGGTATTAAATTTGGGAATTATTTATAACTTAAATCGGCCGCGTAAATATATAGATTGTTAATTATTGTCGAAAGTAATTAATTTTACGCCTGGTTTCTCTGCACTTCACTAATATTATCAAAATTATTAATACTAATTATTACACAACATTATTTTACGGGTATTTCTTGCGTCGTATCTTGTTACCGTTTTTACTTATTTGTTTTAATGAAAACTTGTAATTTTCACAAAGTTCATAAAACTTTTCTTACAAGCTGTATATCCATTCTAGATTCTACAAAGAAATCTGTATTTGATTCTTGATGAAACATTGAATCTCACAAAAACTCTCTCTTTCTATCGTCTTTTGACGTTTAATTATGATAATTATTGAAAATAAAATTCCGCGAAAGCGAAGAGAAAATTCTAGGAAAAAACGTGGAAATTTTGAAATTAAATCTTTTTTAAAAGCCACACAACTCAATTAGCAATCTGTTGAACTTTCTTATCAGCAATATGAAACTTCATTCTGTGTTGCAGCGCACAATGATCCCCTCGCAAGCTCCACAGCCACCGTGACTTCTGGCCCGGGTCAACAAAGTAATCCCGCAGGTGAGATTTCCTCCGGCGGGACAATTAGGGGTGGCACACTGGACGTGCTTTTGTCGACGACTTATTGCCGCAGCCAAATGTACCTCTCACGTCAACTGGCTCAACTACATCCTGAGCTTACGATGCCGATGTTCAGCGGTAAGTGGATTTCCGCTATGTTTATTGATCCTTTCAATCTCGATCCTCTCTGAAAGCTCTTTACGTTATATGCCAAACTATCGTCAATGTGTATATCTCTGAGAAGTCATTTTGCATGAGAAAAAATGTAAGAGGGAAAAGTTAAATTAGATTGCATCAAAAAGAAAACTTTTTTAAGTAATTGAAAAAGTAAGTAACAAAATTAAAAAAACTAAAGACTTTTTGCAATCATTTATTGAACATATTTATTATGAATTGTAATTAATAGAAACCATCATCATATATGGTGCATCATGTGTTTATCACCGTACATTAGAGTTTTGAAAGTCCAGTATCATCGCATTCAATATGTTCTCTACGTGTAAATTGGCGCGACCACCGATAAAGCTCAATTACGAACTTTTTGATTTACCAGTTAATTGTTTCTTTGGTTAATTTTTCTCAATTGTTAATTGTTTCTGTTTAGTCCAAAATTCAGCTGTACGTGTTAAAATGAACCGAGACACAAAGACACTCGGTTACCCCTTTTGTTGTTGCACATAAATCGCACGCACAAAAAAATAGTCAAAGATACTGGTCACGGTGATGCGGAATCACGTTTATAGTCAAAGATACAACTCGCGTGTTGCGAACGCTCACGTTTATGTTTAATACGATCTTGAGAACAGAATCGCATTCCAGATATGTGCGTGAATAGTCGGATGCACAAATGTAACTCAAGACAACGCACACAACAATTCTCACACGACTGGTTCTCATCGATTGTTATCTGGGAGGCGTGTTGTTGTTTCTAATATCGTGTGATAACGATATCAAGTTATCGACAAATTTGTGTTTTAACACTACAACCAGAAATTGATTCTTGTCAAAATGTTTAGGCGAGGAAAGCAAAAGAATATTTTGAGAGATTTTCTTTTCTTATTCTTACAAGATTCCAGTGACCGGACCTATCAAGGAAATAATTGCCACAAAGTATTTATAAAATACTGAGAATTGTTATTTTTATTATTTACATATCTAACAATTGGTTCTTTGATAAATGTTTTTTTAATAATGTCGTTGAGACGTTACTTAAAATAGTTACTTAAAACAAAGAAAAACATGGTGTCGTAGTTCGCGGAAAATGCTTCTTAAAATCCTTCGTAAACTCGTACAAGAGCTTTGACCGTGACCGATCTCTTTGCGAATTAAACCGTTTAACTACTACCGCTTCTCTTAATGAGCTTGGAAATTAGCAATGACGTTTCCAAGATTGCATAAAACAAGTTTGCAGAATTGTTGTCGTCTGTTTTAATTTCATGACGCATTCTCTGACACGGTGTCGGTGATGTGGATAACTTCACGGAGTAAAGGTTTTAAAAAAGAGTGAGAGAGGCAGAGAGAGAGAGAGAGAGAGAGAAATATAGAAATTTGAGTGCGATGATGATTGACGTAAAATAAAACTCTATTGCGTGAATTACTGTCTTGCACGTTTCCGTAACTGGCTAAATTCTTTTGGTTTAACGCGCTTGAAATAACGAACGAGTCTTGCGAGGATGGTGTAACATGAAACTGCAGTTTTATCAATTCTGATTGTGATATTGCGTTCAGTACAGCATGTGAAGAAATAAGAGATAAAAAAAGTCCGAGTCATTTGACGTATAGGAAATAAAATGCGCTATTATCGCTAATTAAATACTTTTGAAGAAGTTAATTGGGAATATTAATTGCACGCGCAAAAGTTAATAGGAAGACCAATTTAATTCACATTTTCGCATTTAATTTAGGCAACATGTAAAATTAAAATTTTTTCAGGTCTATCTGTTTCTCCTTATAAAATAATGATCGTTTAAAAAATGATTTTAGATGTGCTTCGTTCAGTATTGGAGGATAAAGCATGTATAAATCATGAGCTTATCTCCCGGCGGCGAGAATACAAATTTGAACGCATTGACTAAGTTAAGTGATGGATTTATCGGATTGCAGGAAATATCTTAATGGATATATCTCCCCAATGAGATGTTATTAGATGCAATATATATAAGAGAGTTTTTACACAAGCATTTTGATCAAACGACATTCTACAAAAAAAACCTGCAAAAAATTATTTTTGAAATTTGTATATCATGATCTCAGATATGGAGAACAGAATAAACATTACATCAGCAATTTTATTGAAAATTCTCGTCGCGTAAAATACATCATTTACGATTGTTCTTTGATGTGATTTTGTATTTTCCACATTTAATCTCTGATTGTGCGAGGTCGCGATACGACGAAAAAGCGAGTTGCCGAAATAACTGCAGATAATTACACGAATAATAAAAACACGTGGACATTATGAACTACAAAACGATATGGAAAAAACGTTATTTACAAGGATATGGGAAAATATTTAATGCCGTTTCAATATCCTGTTGTGTGTCTCAAATGACATGTTACGTTTCTCAAAGGAAAGGAAACAATATTGAAAGCGCACTCGATTTGTGCAGCATAATATATGAATTGACAAAATACATAAGGTAACTTCGATATATCCGCCGCATTTTTATCAAAAAAAAAAAAAAAAAAAGAAAAAACTTAATTCATCAAGTATTATTTGCGATGTTAAAGACAAATGAAATTCTATACCTACCAATAGAAACGTAATAAATGGCTGCGCTACTTATCACAAGCTGACGAATCGACTGAACCGATGATGGTTTCGTTAATATTGACAATCAAAAAACGAACATTACCACTCAATATAACTAATATAACATAAAGGCAAAAAGTGTTCGCGCATTATTACCTTTATTTCTTCTATTATCTCTTGCGGCGCAAATGTCGGAGTTATTCTGAAACTCCAGCGTGCGAAAGAAAGAAAGAAAGAAAAACAGAGAACGAATAAGAATTCCATTTATATTAAATTTGTTTGTTGAGCTGGTATCGTTGTAATTAAGTGTTTTCGGATTAGAACGGAGAAAAAGAAAACAAAAATTCTAATGCACGAGTGCTGGATTGTGTAAGGCGTGTTAAAATAAATATTCTATTTAAGATATCTTGAGTTACAAGCTGACTGAGTTTAATAAGAAAAAAATATCAAGCGTTCTTGCGTTGCCGAGAATTTTTAGTAGAGATAATGAGATACTCAGAGAGAGAGAGAGAGAGACAAATATCAATAACGTGAAAAGAATGGCCGTAAAAAATACATTGTTTATTAAGTTATTAATTTGTGAGAAGAGAGAAAATTACGCACAAAGAATGAAAATAAGGATTTTAAAAGAGTTATTTTTACTCATTATCTCGTTAATGTGAAATTCATATAAAGAGAATTTGTATCTCGAATAATTTATTTGCATGAGTGAAAAATGTACATTTTATTCTATTTTTGAACCTTTATTAATCCTTTTTCGGTCTTAAAAAACGTCGTACGTGTGATTTTGCAAGAATTTTAAATATGAAATGTATCGATATGTATGTAATTTTATCTGGTCTCATTAAACTCTACGCGAGCTGGGATTAGATAGGTGTATGCACGCACATTCTTGTTTTTTTTAACATCTTTTATGTTGTTCTTTAACGTCCATGTCTTTGTCTTCTGTAATCAACTCTTCTTGCAATTTGCAGAGTATACTTTACAGATAATGTCGTTTCACAAACACGACTGCAAAATTATATGTGTGAAAATAATTAATAGAATATGTGTGAAAATTTTAATAGGATATACGCACGCAGGTATTATTTCAAAAGCTGTTAAATGGAATTATTAACGTGCTGCGAAACCAATTAATGAATCAATAAATAAATCAATCATCGTTATTAGAACGTGTCGACAATATGTGTGTGTCAGTCAGTTATCACAAGTGATATAATTTCAAATCTAATTCTAACATGATCTATATTCTAATTTATATGAAAAGTTGTAATTAACGAACGTAATTTTCGTTTTATGTAATAACAAATAGTGAGAAACATGTTATAAACGACACGCGACAGCGTTTTATTATAATTACGTTACATAGTTCGTTTTATGAAAGTTCCAGATGAAGATTCGGTAGCAAATTAATAATTGATATCGAAATAATATTTGGTGTCGAATAATATTTTGATATCGAACGGAAATTGTGTTGATAATAAACCATGTGGAACACGCGCAGTTATTAACGTGCAGTTATTAACGTTAAATCATCACCGTGTCAATTTATATCTGGCGCAACTGATAAATTTGCAACTGATAAATTGGTTTTTTTTCTTTTCAGAAATTACACACCGATTTCAAACAGCTCGCAGAGAAGTTCGACAGTTACTGTTGCAGTATTTGCTACCCTGGTTGCACAACATGGAACTTGTCGATCCCAATGTACCGCCACCATCTAATCCATTGAGTTATTATCAGGTGATTGAAGCTTATAATTAGCTAATAATTAGCTCTAGCAGAATGCTGCAGTAAATTATGTTTTTCTCGCGAGATCCCAAGCGTTCGTGAAGATTTTCGTATAATGTTTGTGAGAATGTAATTAGTATTTGTTACCTTTTGTTGAAATGTTCGAAACAGTGCGTAAACTTTGTGGCGCATTTGCAGTGTCTATAATTAAATATTTCTTATGATATCTTGCGCACAATGTGGTTTTTAAAATTACAAATTAATAATACCATGAAAGCTTTTCAAGGTTTTGAATGAAGGTTGTGCTTAAGAAAAGAAAAAAATCAATATACACGTTATGGAGATTGCTTTTGACATTTTTGCATGTTAAACGCTTGCTCTATTCTGAATATTGTTCTCTCGATGTATTTTCAACATCGCAAACGACTCAGTTTAAAAAAAAAAAAAAACGAAAAACAAGACAAAAAAGAAATTTGGAGGCGCCGGGTATCGATCCCGGTACCTCTCGCATGCTAAGCGAGCGCTCTACCATCTGAGCTACGCCCCCGTTGATACAGTTTTACCGCAAGATCGATATGAATCGCGCAAGTGATCTACTTTCAGTGAAAGGATCAAAAAAGCGATTTTGGAGACGCCGGGTATCGATCCCGGTACCTCTCGCATGCTAAGCGAGCGCTCTACCATCTGAGCTACGTCCCCTCGTACTCCGTAACGTTCGAGATATCTACTTGGATCGTGATCCTGATCTACTTTTGCAAAAGAGAAGGCGCAAAAGAGAAAATTTGGAGGCGCCGGGTATCGATCCCGGTACCTCTCGCATGCTAAGCGAGCGCTCTACCATCTGAGCTACGCCCCCTTGTTACTTTTGGCTTTAATAATCGTTGTGAAGATTGATACCGGTGATCTACTTAGGAAATTTCGAGAATTTCAAAATGTCTTGATATGATCTCTCATGTTGGTTTGCACGCAAACCAATGTGTGTGTGTGTGTGTGTGTATGAGAGATAGAGCTTCCTTTCCGCAGCATATAATTATATTGAGTTTTATGATTGATCTACTTTTAGAGAGAATATATATATAATCTTGAAAGATTCTAAAATTTATTCTAGCACATGGTATTTGCGAAGTAAAGAAGTTCTACGTCAGTGTCTATTTCCGAGTAGAGGCTTTAAATATCGTCTAAAAAAAGTCTCTGGAAAAATTTCTCATCTCGTTGCATTTTTTTTTGCATATGCAGAGAGATTGAAAAAAAAAATCACGTTATTGATCGTACATTTTATTTTAATCTTTTATTCGGGATTTTTATTGTTTTTTTATTTTGCTCAAATAAAGTGGGTTGATTATTTCAGAAACGAGAGTTGCTTCAGCGAATGTTTAAGCACACGGTGGATGTCGGTGTTCAGGACGATTTGATTTTCCAGACATTTGGAATCGCGCTGGAATCTCTTTGTTCTCGATTATTTGGGGAGAAATGGAAACGCATATCTCTGCGGGTAAACAATAGAGAGAGAGAGCTGCGCGCAGACTTATGAACTTGATATTGCGAATAACAAATATGTGGTTGCCAGGAACGTTTAACAGCAAAGCGCAAGCAGCCGGCAAGAAATCCCGGAAGGTTCCAGCTGCACCAATACACGTGCGATAAAATTCTATCAAAAATGTAACAGTAATGCGACGTAAAAACCGGTAATATATATTGAACAAAATAAAAAAAAATTCATGTGTTCACGAGGAAAAATCAATAAACGCGAAAAAGTTTAAAAAATAAAATTGTGTCGGAAATGCAATGTTCGACAGCATTTTTTTTTTTTTTTTTTTGGATGAAAATAATAGTACAACGTGCTGTGATATAAATAGAAAGATTGATGGCAATTTCTTACGATCCTTGGCACGATGTTCAGCTATCAATGATGATCTCTCGGTGATTTCATTAATCATCGAGATGTGGCTTTCGAAATAATGTTTAAATGGCAGAGCGTTCGCTTGCGAGAAGTATCGCGATCGATATCCGGCGTCTCTAAAAGATGTCTCCTTTTTTTTGTTTGCTTATCACTCGATTATCCTCGATTTTTTGTTGTTTTTCGATATTGCAAAAAAAGACCACATTTAACTTGATACAGAGATTAATCAAATATTGTATAAATATAAATTGTAAAGAAAAGTTTTGTGTGTGTGCGAATAAGATCTATTCGTGTAATCTGAAAGCAATGGGTGTGTAACGCACATTTGTTCCTTCCATTGAACAATTATCGGTGATGGTAATAATCCTGATCATTCCAATGGAAGATCGAAAGAGGATTGCAGTTCAGAATAGCAGTGCGTTTGTTTTAGCTTGTAGGTAATGGCGCAATCGATTTTCAATATCTACTTTGCTTCTTTTTTTTTTTTTACATTTTTCCACTAATATTACTTTTGGTGGAATTATTCTTATTATTATTATGTGCAATTTTTTGCATGTAATGGATGTAAAATTCGAATCATTAAATTTCACGAATTGAAATTTTTGAATGAAGCTCTGCGTGCAGCCAGAGCTTATAAGCTCGGTAAAGCTTATTGAAAAATTCTTTTTTTTATTCCATTTAGTTAATTTTCAAACTTTAATTTAAAAAAAGCTTTTTTTCGATATTTTTGAGCATTTTCTCTCTTTCGTATCTCTTTCAGAGAGAAATCGTAATATTAAAAAAAAAAATAAAAAATAAAAAAGTAATCCTATCAAGAAAATATAAGTGTAATAATGAAATGTTGTTTATCACGAGACACACTCGACAAATGAAACTTTTTGCAATTAATGCTCAAACAATTTTTTCCAAGAATTGTACATATATCGTGTACAACATCTCCGCGATGGTTTCTTAAAATGATTTGATTTCTTTTCGCAGTATTATACGAGTGATGTGACACGTGGGGGAACGCGAAGAGAAGGCTGGGGCAGCGCGGAAGCGACGGAGATGGTGCTGAACAATCTTTTCTACATCACGGCAAAGGTGCTCGATGATTTCTCGTTAAAACAAGCCCACCGGTATTTGATTAAACGTTACATAAGCGTTGATTTTTAATTTATTTCGCAGTTCTCAGACGAGCATCCCAAAGAGACGGAAGAGCTTTGGGCGACTTTGTGCGGATGTTGGCCGAACAATCTCAAAGTCATCATTCGCTACTTGATTATTGTCTCTGGCATGGCGCCTCAAGAATTATTACCATACGTAAGTGTAACTTAGCACAGTTTTATTCGTCATCATGAAATGAGAAAGAGAAAAAAAGAACAAAGTCGGATATCTAGATTTGATAGAATTGAATTCTCTGTTTATTAGGCGAAACGCGTGGTGCTGTATCTGGCGCGAGCCCGTCCGGATCGCCTAGTCGACGAAATGATGACGGAATTGGAAACGGTTGAGACTTTGAATTGTTTGATTGAACGAACGGAAACGCCGCCCTTCTATCGACTTACCAGCATGAGGAAAGCCTCGTCGCACAGCGACGCGCCCGCTGCCGATCCCGCCAATCCGCCCAGAGATCTTGGCGTCGAGAAGGGTACCATCCATACGAAAAGGCACTCCGGGGAAGATCCCGTCAAAACTGGGTTAGCATTTTTATAATTGAAAATTTTAACAGTTGAATTTCTCGTGTGTCTTCTAGCTTCTATATAAATCTCCTGGAAAAAACGTTAGGATTATGTAATTTTGTAAAACCACTTTATGTTATATAGCTCGAAATCCGACACCGCACTGCGAGCACTCGCGGGGTTTCAAACGCCAAGAGCAGAAAAAACGAGGACTGCGAGCGGTCCGCCAGTACTTCCGGATGATCTGTCAACTCCGACTACGGAAGCCGAAGTATGTTTTATAACTCAATTAAAACTTAGTGTGGGATTAGAAACTTTGTTTTATTTTTAACGATAAAATTGAACGAAATTGTCACCAATTCGAGAAATTGCGTTTTTACGAATTTAATCTTTCTTACGAAAGATAAAAGTTTATTTTAATTAACGTACTTCCAGTTAACCACTGACGAGTCGTGCTACGCCGGTCGTAACGTGCCTCCTGGAGTGAACGGGAAAATGCCGTGCGTCGATGAGAAGTTCGATATTCCGCAACCGCATCCTTTGCCGATGCCGGAATACGGAGGCTACTTTGCACCTCTGACCGAGTACTTGCCCGATAGTTCTCAACCGATAAGTGGATTTCATAGGTGATTGCGCAACTCTCCTTCACTTGATCTTTCATTCAATTTTCCCGACGCATATTAATGTAATTTCTAATCCATTATTGTTAATAGATGCAACATAGCCGTAATGCTGCTCACTGACGTTGTCGTTGACGGCATCCAACTCGATTGGGCCATACACGTTCCTTTGATGCTGCACATAGTTTTCCTCGGTCTGGATCACTCGAGGCCGCTGGTGCGCGATCACTGTCGTTGTCTTCTGCTGAATTTGCTGGTTGTGCTAGGCGATCACCGCGATCATCTCGGTGTGGCGCGCGTGCTCCTCGCTTCGAAGACGGAGCAACTGGGATTGGGACTATCTACGCCAGCCTTGCCGGTGCTGGATCACAACTTCACCGAGGTGGATCCGGAATTCGACAGTTACCTGTACGGTCCACCCTCGGCTCCGCCGCCCACAACTCCTCCGCCGTCGTCTTCGTCACCGCCGCCTTCGTCGCCACCGCCACCGCCACCTCCACCACCGCCACCACCTCCGCCGCCGATGCCTCCTGATTCTTCAACGTGTCCACCCGCACCTCCGCCGCCTCCACCACCACCTCCTCCGCCGCCGTTACCGTCTTCGGCCGCGGACGTTACGCCGATTCACGCGACCTTGCTGAATTCGACATCGATTCCGCCAGTCTCGATGAATCACGTAAATTACTCGACAACAGACGATTGTGGAAACTCTCATACATACGGTACAGTATCATTAATTTAATTGAAGTAGTTTACCGAATACTCTACACTTGTGCAAGAAATATACCTAAGTAATTACTGAACACTTACAGACTCAACTGTGTGCAACAGTTGGCCGACTTCGAACGGAACGGCAACAAACGCGGTGCCGCCTGTTATTGTAACGCCGGAAGACGCGCATAATTGGACCGGTCCTCAGCCGGGTCCCAATATGCCGATACAAGATGTTATTAAGTCCTTAATTAATTTCCTCGCTTCTAGGTTTGTACATTAATTACCTGCTCACACAGAAACGAATAAGATTCCTCTATAATTCAATATCGATTTTCGTAATAGGACGAATCAACCGCTGTGGAATTATGAGGACATGACTGCCAAAGTGTGGTGGGTCCGTAGCGCCGAACAGCTCACGGTGTTACTGCGGCATGTGTTACGTGTCTTCAGAGACTCGTTGCCTCACGCGTTAGTCAGTCAAAGATGGGCACAAACCGCATTGCAATTAGGTCTCTCCTGTTCGTCCAGACACTACGCCGGAAGATCTCTGCAAGTTTTTCGAGCATTGCGTGTTCCGATAACGTCCAGGATGTTATCTGATATTTTATCCAGACTGGTGGAAACTGTGGCCGAGCAGGGCGAAGATATGCAGGTACAGTTAGACGTTCGGCTACAAGAGTTTGAAATTCGCGATGAGCAGAATGTTAAATCACTTTGTTTTATATTTTTACAGGGATATGTAACGGAGTTACTGCTGACACTGGAGGCGGCTGTCGATTCGCTCGAGTCAGACTTCAGACCGCTCGATTTCATGAAAGAAATCTTCAAATCCACGCCCAATTTGAACAACAAGGATCCCGTGTCGGGTCATGTAATCGGAGGAAAACGCAGTCCAGGAGGTGGGAACGGTTATCCGGCTGGACCGCACGTGGTCTCTCACTTGAATCAAGGCGGACACACTAGGAGCACAAGTTACTCGGTCAGCTATTGCATGAAGAGATCCAGTGGTGGAAATACCGCTGCTAACGAGATAAAAGGTTTATTACGGTTACTCTTCTCGTTGCATGAATCACATAAATTAAATCTCATAGTCATAACTCGCGAATTCTTCGAAAACTCTATTGTTGCAGAACTGGAAAACAGAGTTGGCGGCAACAAATATCCTAATTCGAATCTCTCTAGATCGAGATCGGCGCAGTCTTTGAAATTGTTGGGTGATTCCGCGACACAGGATGACAAGATGACGATACTGGCACAGTTGTTCTGGTTGTCGGTGTCTCTGCTCGAATCGGATTACGAACACGAGTTCCTCTTGGCGCTGCGACTTCTTAGTCGCGTGCTGCACAGATTACCGCTCGATCGACCGGACGCCCGCGACAAAGTCGAGAAATTGCAACAGCAGTTACGATGGACCTCGTTTCCTGGTGTACACGCGCTCCTGTTGAAAGGATGCACCAGTCCGAACACGTACGAACCGGTTGTCACGTTGCTTTCTCAATTTACGCCTCTGCTTGATCTACCGGTAGTAGATCCCACGCAAAGCCTCGCGTTCCCGATGAACGTTGTGTCGTTATTACCTTACATGCTGTTGAATTACGAAGACGCAAACGAACTTTGCATCAGAAGCGCCGAAAACATCGCCCAAGTGAGATTCGTTTCATTTATTTATTACAAAAACCTATTATTATCATATTTGTTACACGCGCTAATTTTTTTATACAGGTGAGTGCAGAAAAAGGAAAGAAATTGGAAAATCTTGGCACAGTCATGACTTTATACAGCCGCCGTACCTTCAGCAAGGAAAGCTTCCAATGGACTAAATGCGTGGTGAAATATCTGTACGATTCGTACGCTCATCTCAGCTTCGACATGCTCGCATTTCTCGTGGAGTTTCTCGAAAAGGGTCCGAGCAGCGTGGCGTTGCCTGTGCTCAGTATTATACACTGCATGCTGCATTATGTGGATCTGGCGTCCGCAGCCGCGCAGCCAATCAATACCGAGCTCCTAAGAGTGATATCGAAATACGTTGAGGTGAATGCATTATCTTGATCTTTCTTCTTTCAACACTGATCACGAAATTATATTATGTATTCGAGTGTCTCTTTCTATTTAATGAGCAATTGCCTGCTTTAGGGTACTCAGTGGAAAGAAGCGCTCAAGATCTTGAAGCTTGTGGTGACGAGATCGTCGACGCTCGTAGCACCGCCTACGTCGATGCACGGCTCGTCCTGGGATTCTTCACTGTCGTCGCCGCATCCTAGTTTCACTGATACAGAGATATTCACCAAGAAGGAACTACCGGGTAAAGTCAACATTTTACACTAATTATTAATATATCAATAAACAAGTTAATATTTCGTAATCTTAATTTAATTTTTCTTGTGTGTTATATATCGATTTTGTTTTTTCTCTTTTTGCAACGCGGCATGCATGCACGGCACACGGATGATTTGTTACGTAATATCCAGGTTGCGACAAGAACAACAATAGAAATAGATTGTAACAACGCGCTCTTCGTAGAATAAAAACATATTCTCTAATCACAAATTACATTATGTTTACTTAAATACGTAGCTGCTACTTGTGCTTCTTAACAATTACGAGCAATATCTGGAGTTTTCAGAGATATGTAAGGGTTTATTTCTAATGGAGCTAAAGTTTTTTTCAAAGTGCTAAATAATCTTATTTGTTTATTTTCAAATAAAAATAATAGGCGCTTATTTCAAACGTAGCTCTTTCTCGTAATGTTCTGACTGAATGTTTGTTATATGTACGTAGGAAGGACAATGGACTTCACATTCGACTTGTCTCAAACGCCAGTAATTGGTCGACGCTGGTTGATACGCCAAGGTACCGAGGAAAAATCAATCGGTTCTCCGCATTGCTCGTTATCTTTGTCTCCGGCTGATAACAGCGCAATCGCGGGATGGAAGAAACCTTGGATGTCACAGGTACATAGTTATTAGTGTGATTTGAATAATAAGATTATTATATTCTGCAGTGTAATCACTGATTGTGTGAAATTAAATTATTCTTTTTCTTGAATATAAGGGTCGTGTCAGAGAATGCCTGGTGAATCTCTTGACGACGTGCGGTCAGAGAGTCGGACTGCCAAAGAGCCCATCGGTACGTTTTTTTATTTTCGTTGCACTTTCAATCCATTAATTCGAGTAGTGTCATTTTTTCTATCACCTACGGTTTGCGCGAATCACCAAAAACAAAAATACAACTGACTCTCATTACCCCTTTCTAGGATGAGCACATTAGTTCAATGACATTGTATAGCAAGGTAAAAGGTTACTTCTAAATGCAACAATCTGCACAATGTATCTCACAATAGTACGAGTATTCTTTTACTCGTAATTTTATAGCTATGTAAATCGTACAGTCACGCTTCAGTTAGCTTCATAAAATTGTTTTCACTCGCACACCGTTGCAGGAATATATTTCTTCTCTTCTTCCGTATACTCGATATGTATATAATGCATACAGATTGCTGTATATATTATTGTCGCATCTGTTTGCGATTTCTTATTCGAAAGACTTGTTGAATCAAGATATTGCTTAGAATCTGAAAGCGCGATAGTTGTGAAAGCACTATGTACGTGCAATATCTATCGTCATTCTGTACGACACGAATACGCACAATTGCTGATTAAAGTAAATTCACGTAGTTCGTCAGAATTGAGCTATTGTCTAACTATCAATCGATTGTTATTAATGTTTTTTATACGCTTTTTGTTTATAATGATATAATTCCTTCATAGGTGATATTCAGCCAAAGTTCAGACTTGATGGAAAGACAATCGTCCATGACTTCCTCAATGGAAGAGGTTTCTGGCGCGAACAACGATCTGAGCGGAGGATCGAGACGGGACGATGAACAGTTCGGCGTCTTCAAGGACTTCGACTTTCTTGAATATGAAAGCGAAAGTGTTGAGGTAAGATTTTATCACTTTAATTGTAATTTCTGTATGAAGAATAATTGTAATTGCGTGTTTTTGTTGATTATATATATATAATTACAGGGTGAGAGTACCGACAACTTCAATTGGGGAGTTCGACGTCGTCCTCTTAGCGAGGGAGAAGAACGAGAACCTAGTCTACGTCATTTCGAGGAAAGTTTAAGCGAAAAGACACCATCGTCCAGCAAACACACAACACGGGTACGATATTTAGTTTTTATCAGATCTTTATCATATTTTATATTATCTTTAGGTCTTGGTTTCTTTTCTTAGTCGTTTTTAATTGTTAAATTTTTATCTGCACAGCGTGGTGTCGCGGAAGAGTCGTCAGACGACGAGGCCGGGTCGGAATCACCGTTGGACGAAGTGCCGGGAGGATCCGGAACGAGCCAGGAAGCAAACAGTATTCCAGGAATGTTCCCGCCGTCCTCCCTTTCGTTGATACCCAGTCGCACACGCCACGACTCATCCACAAGGTCTGACACATCGTAAGTTTCTGTGTGAAGACTTTTGAAAGCGCGTATATTAATCGATTTACTCGAATTCTTCAACCACAGCGGCTCGAGCGCGGGAGATCTCGGTGATGTGACGCCCTGCAACGCGTCGCCCAATCTGTCCGCATTGATGCCTTTCCGACAAGTTGTACGAGACGATGCCGAGGAAATCTGGAGACAGCAAATTCAAAGTCTTATCACCCAAGCTCCGTACAACACTTTGAGCTTCTTCCAGTTGCTGAGCAAAATTTTAAGGGTAGGTATTCTGAAGAAAACTTGCTTATCAGCGCTGTTCAAAGTTTATTTTACGAAAAATATTTGTAAATTACATAATTTCAACAAATTCTTACGAGTTTCTTGGAGAGAATATTAAAATATTCCGTTTCATCAGGATGTGAGCAGTAAGTCGGTCGGTCTTACGCGCGAATCGAGCGCTTTGCTCTGCAACGGCAGTCCGGCATCGGCCCATCTGGGTTGTCACTTGTCTAGTCACGCCGAGCTGCTCAGTACGAAAGCCGAGCCGCCTCTGGTGTGGTTCTCAGTGGCTATATTCGCGAATCAACGATTGAACGAAACGTTGCGTTTTGGAATGCTGGAAGTGCAGGAACATCTCGAAACATTTTTGGACAGGAAGGATCACGCGACAGAAGTGAGTTTTGTCATCACACGTATTTTTGTAGTAACGTTTTAAAACAAATTATCGCAATTTGTTTGGTTTTTCTTCAGTGTTTGGAGGCAGCTAAGGCAACCGCCAAACTTCAAGCGTTAGGCGGCAGTCATACCACGGAAGCGGGCGTCGAGGAGATGCTGTTAGACCTAGGTCGAGCGCTCTACAAGCTCCACTTTCAGCTTCTGTTGCTGATCGAGGCATCGAACAAAATGCTAGGAGCGCTAATGAACGCCGCTAGAAACGTACAAATTCCTCTGCAAGATCTATCCGTCGAGATTGCCAATATGAAAATAGCTTTAAGCAGAGCGCTCGAGGAGAGCACCGAGAGCGAACGTGGAACGCCCACTCCGACACCAAGTCCTAGTCCTCTACCGGGTATCGGAGCTGGGGAGGAAGTCGCCCGAGTTGCCGAACTATTGAGAAACGCGCGATGGTGTCCGGCACTCGAAGCCGTAAGACTGCACAGAGCGCAATGGCCCGGAGATCCTTTTCATGACGACGATGATGTAACGACTGCTGTTAATATGTATTGCAAGTACATAGGTCAGGACCGATCGGGTGAGTTTTTGCTTTAAATTGCGTTAAGTAATTTACGTTGTCACATGCATTTTTTCATTTGTGCTATATCATCATGTTTCAGATATATTCGTGGTGACAAGGAAAGATGAGGAGATGTCAGAAATATTTGGCAGACTGATGGAAAGCTTGTTCGAGGTATTAGCGGCCGTAACGGGACTGGAAGCGTCTACCAAAGCAGCGCGCAATCAGCATGACCACTCTAATCACTCCAAAAATGACTGTTAAAATAAGCTTTAACGACATGGTATTTAACGTAAGTCGGCGTAACATGTATCGGTATAATTTAATTCCAGTAGTTCACATATATGATTGTTTACATTGTGTATGTGTAGGTATCTTGTATACGATAATAGATAAATATATATGTATATTTCTAGTGCTCTGCGCCAAGCTAATTCACAAACTGCTGGTGTTACATTGCTGCGTTTTTTTCTTACGGAAAGGATTTGAGTGAATTTTATATGAGAAAAAGATTAAAAAAAAAAAAAAAAAAAAAAAAAAAAAATTGCAGGAATGTAATGGTAGCCTGTTTCCGCAAGTTTACGATTCCTCCTTGGCGCAGTGTACAGGCGCTATCTCGTACATGTCTTCACCTCATCAGATCAAGAGTCGCTAAATAGTTTGCGCAATTCTCGCTTTATTTCCGGATATTTTACATCCCGTAAAATCCCGAATATATCAATAGAAGCAAAATATCCAGAAATAAAGAGAGTTCGGTATTACACAAAATATGTAATGACTCTCGATCTGGTAAACACGGCGTATGAGACAGTTTTGTTATTTAGTTAAGCGAATATATATAACGAATATATATATCTATGATATTTAATATATATACATATGTATGTTGGCGACTCTCTATGTTCTGTTTTTTTAATGCAAACGAACGTAACTTATCGACTGTAAATTCGACAGAATAAATAATCGAAAATCACGCGTGATATATTTTGTGCATGTTGTTCTCCGAAATATTTCCGTCCGAGAATGATTGTGCGGAAGAGACGGTCAATGTACAATTCGTGGCCTGCGGACGACCATCAATACTTCGCGTATTGCCAGGACGTGACACATTTTGCGAAAAGATTTGTCGATTCCGCGATCACCGCCGCGATAAGAATCGTCACCGTCATGGTTCGTTAACCTTTTGTTCAAAAACTGCGTACATGTGTTAAATTTTTATACATTATCATTGAAACACGATATAATTTTTCGCGCATCGATTACTCAGCGCGTGAACTCGTTAATAGGATCATCACATTTCACTAAGTCATCTTGGAATAAAATGGCCCACGTGCGGCAATATGAGCGTGCGAAACGGTCTACGATGTGTGGAAAAGGAGATGTACAGATGGAACCAATTACCGGTAACAAACTTTGAAAAATCGACCGTCGCGTGAAAGACGCGTAACGCGTGTTTCTATCGATCTTTCGTTCCGCAGGCCCTAAAGAAATGGATGTTCCATGTACAATTCGTTAGCCTAAATCGAGAAGGGACCGTCGAATTTTACTTGTATCAGGTTGTCTGGAGCGTGCCCACGCCGGCGTATCCCGAGCCATATGTGACCGTCAGCGTGTTCTTCTATATCGCGGCGAGTCGCGTGCAGCCGTCGCGCTTTCCAGTCGACGTTAGTTTGTTATGTATATTTTCAACTCTCCCCTCGTTCGTTCGCGTCGAACGGGAACAAGCGGATCTGGATAATATCGGGAATCGCTTTAACACATGCTTTATTACACAGCCCGAACGTGTAATGTAATAGAAATATTTAAAGATGAAGAAAATGTATATCTCTGAGAAAATGTAAAATCTCTCGGATTTTCCGCGCGTGTAGATAAGCTGCGGCGTTAAATTAGACGCGCTTTCGTAAACTTCAACAGGTCTCGTACGTCTTCGAAGGACATCAGTTCGTTCATCGGTTGGACATGATCTTCAGACCAAAATGGCTCTACGACGTTTTCGATATGAAGACCATCCTGTTCAGAACGTTCACATTTTAATTAGGATATTCCTTTACGTACTTATTTAATAACATTTTTTTAAATGATATTATTGCAATATTCAAATATTTTGCACGATCTCTACATTTTATATACTTCGTCAAATTATTTGTGTTTTAACTCACTTTCTCTTTTTAAAATTGTAGAATTAAAATTCTCCGCGTAAAGAAAAAAGAAACTGATTTCACGTGCCTGCAACATGAGACGAGTGCAGCTTTTCTAGAGAAAGATTTTCAAGTGCCTGCGCGCACACACACACACACACACACGCACCGCTGCTAAATGTCGTAAAAGTAAGTGTCGGATTTCCGCGAATCGGGCACGCGCCGGCCGGCAATCTGGTCCAGGCGCACCGGACGCCGGCTCATTCCGCACGTTAAACAATAGGAGCAGGTGATATACCCCCACAAGAGAATATGCACCAAGCAACACCGTATCGCTATTCCCGATCGCGCATTTACGACCTTTGCACTTAACCATCGAACGTTGTGCTTGCGCAACTTTTGTTATTTTAATATTTTAAAAAGTGAACAACAAGATAAAAACAAGAAGATACTCGGTGGTATCGCTTGGACTCTCCCGCGGAGTCATCATAAAAAAAGATCTATTTACAATTCCCGCGGAAGACACCGAGGAGGTGTGAACCGTGCGTTGGTCCGCGGATCCGATGACTTTTTTTTCTTGCGCATTCTCAGCATTGAATAATAAGACTGCTTCAAACAATCCGAAAAGCAGAAAAGGGCCCTCGCTCGTACACATGCGGGTCGAGCGCGACGCCGGGAGGTCTTACGATGCCTCAGCAGGAGCCTGAGGAGAGAAACGCCAGCCCACGTGTCGGACTTATCAAAATCGGAAACATGTAAAGGTCTTTAAACAATCTTAATTTAACTCTAGTTAAAAAAAAAAAAAAAAAAAGAAGTGCAAGATAAATGTCCTAAACCGAAGAAACATCACTGGTCGGACATTTATTTTAAAGATATAAAAATTATTAAAACATGTGATATCTTTAGATTTAATGATAGTCATAATGTGATCCGATATACATATCTATTATAATAATATTGTCGAAAATGAAATAACTGTATTACACAACTGTGACATAACTTCTTTCTTTTCAGGAGACATTTTTACCGGAAAAAAAAAAGTCGGTCGACCCGTCGTCGCGTTTCACAAACAATCAATTCAAGTTATGTGGGTCAAAGCGTGATATCGGTTTACGACCGCCTAACCGCGATATGGCAACAACCACCGCCTATTTATACTGAGCTTTTTGTCAGTCGCATGGGGTGATTCTGTCCTAAACATCACATCCGCCGAAATGTGCTTCCTACGTGGTTGCGCGCTGACCGGGTGAAGAAAGACCGCGAGAAGCGCGGTGGGACGAGGGGAAAGCTACGACAGGAACCACCACCTCGTTTTCTTCAACGGCTTTAAACATCCGCTGCACCGGGGGCATCGATCATGAATCACGTGGAACTTTTTTACGCAACGAATCTTACATCATGCTGATCATAAAAAAAAAACCCATACATACCATATTATTTCTTATCAGTTACAATAAAAATACAACTTGTAAGATAGCAATAAACACAAGGTCCCTTTTGGATGTTCAATTAAGAAAAAATTAATAACACTTGTATTTGTGAAACATTTATAGATTTCTTCTAGTTAAGTCTAATTAGTCCCAATTATATTTATCCTGATTCATGATTGATCCTCAGCTGCTACTGGATCTTTGACACAGCCTTTGCCGCATTCAAAGAAACGCTCTCTCTCGCGCGCGCGTTTCCCCTTTCCACGTCGGAAGCGAAAGGATGAGTCGGATGTGTTTTTATCCGCGGTCCTCTTTCTGACGCTTCTCTCAAAGTCTCTCCGCACCGTTTCCGGTTCTTCTCCGTGACATCGTGTTCTATTTCGCGGGCGACACATTCGTAATTAACTCGCGAGAGTGTAGAGATTAGAAAAGTATTCAGAGAAATTACCGCGCACACGTGCATTTTTAATTTTTACATTTGTCAAAGAGATAATTATCAGACGTTGAACAATTCTCAATGTTTTAAAATGTATTTTTAATTAGTTTTCTAACTTTATACTTAAATGCTTTGTTATAATTTCTTTATAACCGTCCGGTCATTTACCTCCGTTAAGTTTAAAACACGAGAAACTCGGTAGTCAATATCGATATCGATATCGATCGTGGCTCATGTTTCGGAGATGGGAAAGATTCGTGAAATATACAGCTGGATTACACGGAGCGACGTGTTCGGCCTCCTTCGAGACGAGGGGAAACGAGAAAAGGGATGACCGGTGAGTGTTTTGCGCGACACCAATTGTACCGGACCCACGTGCGCGCGAAGCGGCGGCAGCTAGGCAGCTCGTCGAATTCACCAGCTGCCGATTCGCGCCGAGCCGACTCCTGGAAGCACGGGAGTCGATCTAAAATTAGCGTCTCTGGCACCCTCGCCTAGCCCTTACATGGCCACGTCACGGGCATGCACTCGGCTACTTTGAGAAAAAGAGAGAGAAAGCAAGGAGAAAACGAGAGAAAGAGAGGGAGAGAGAGAGAGAGAGAGAGGAGAGAAAGCGGAAAAAAAGGGAAACAATAATAATCGCAGCTTGCCGGGCACGAGGTTGATCACGCGCGAGATCTAGCAGCTGGAACTCGTCGGTCTTTGCTCCAGAAACAATCGGCAAGAGCTTACGTTAGCGGAATCAAAGGGAAACGCACATCCATCCGCGTTGCGAGAATAAAATGTGCAGTTTTTACGTTCAAACACGCTCCGTCCGAGTATTTTTTTTTTCTTCGCGGTCTCTTCGCGATTTTGCGACCTCGGCTGATGCTTTTTTCCCGCGAAATAGAATTTGGCGTCAAGAACCCGCGCGGTACAACTTGTGTCAGAGTTCCTTTTTTTTTTTTTTTTTTTTTTTT
>QVOB01017660.1:0-10943 GCA_014839585.1 Pseudomyrmex concolor | reverse complement strand
ATAAATAAAATATAAATTTACATAGATCTACTTATATCTATTTAGATATACTTTATATTTATTTAGATCTAATGTAGATCTAATTAGATGTATTTTTCCATTTTTTTATCTTGGTAGATATAAGTTAGATCTACTTAAATTTAATCCATTTTTTCTCGGGGTAATATAAAAAAGTCATATTTTTTCTTCTAACATTTTCAAAAAAGTTCTGCTTTTATGTAATTGAATATATGTACTAAACTGCATCCTACATATTTTATCGTGATAGATAAAACTTATCTGTTAGAACTACATATCATGATCTTCAAGATTTAAAGAATTCGATATAAGAATTGTATATATATATAAAGAATTGTATATATATAAAGATTAATATGTACTTTATTAATGTAATTGATAATTGTTTTATTGATAATTGTTTTATTTAATTGATAATTGTTTTATTTGTGACAAGTATCACGGCTTTTTTATCCCGATAAATGTCAAGATGTCTCATTCTTGGATTATGAATTTTTTAATATTGTAAAACAAATAGCATACGCATAGTGTTACTACAAAGGAGAAACTTAGCATTTTAATCAAGCGTTCGTATAATCAATTCAACATTCTATATGTTGCACATCGTTTGAAAACGGACATGTTTCTTCACCTCAAAAAAATGTTTCTTTTATCTAAATTCATGTAACGCGAGAGTTGACTCGAAGCGTCGCTTGCTCCGACAAAAAGGAAGTAAAAAATAGAGAAGGAAAGCGCCGAAAGAGAGACCGATCTGTTTCACGCACGTAAATCGGTCAACCTATCAAAGCACCAACTAATATACGTATCTTTGCAAAATAATCATATCCATTGGGGGGGGGGGGGGGGTGCAAACTACACGCGTAAGAAAAAACATTAAGAGAAAGAAAAGTAGAGTTGAAGAAGAAAAGAGAAGAGAAATTAGTTTGAAATTTGATCATCGTACACATGTCATCCTAACAAAGTTAAATATCTTTTATTAATTACAACATTACATCTTTTTTTCTTTAGTACAAATAATTAATGTTTGATGTTTAAAACATGCCATCTTCCATTTATACAAAGTCTAAATAAAAAATGTCTTTTTTAACTCTATAAATCGATCAGCACACGCGTAGTTCAGTTATTAATTAAAACACAGTGCCAAGCGCTCCAAAGTATTATGATCATAAATTGTTGAGAATACATTGATGAAACTCTGAAACTCTGTGTCATATAACAAAGTATATTGTAATAAGTACAACATTTTTGTAAATAAAGTAAAGTTGTTTTTGTTTTTTTCTAACATATATATAATTGTTGCAAATCTTACAGAGGAAAAGAGAGGTCCAAAAGGATCGAACAAAACGCTCGATCGCGATAACGGATCAGCTATAAATGTAACTATATAGACATGCATAGGTCATGGGTCTGTATTCCGAGATATTTCTTCTTCTCTTTTTGTTTTCTCTTTATCATCTTTTTGACGTTTCCGTGCCTCTTCATGTGGCAATCTTCTTTTGAACTCTTTAAGTCTAAGGGTGTTTCCCTGTCTACCCTTCCAAATATTGTCTCTTCTCTTCCACATATTATTCATTCTCTCTCTCTCTCTCTCTCTCTCTCTCTTTCTTTGGTCCACTCGACGTCTCTCTTGTTCTTACTATGTCTTTCTCATTCTTATCGATGGGCAACGTCCTCGTCGCACGAAGCTTCAGCACGCGGCGGCCATATTGCATACCTGAGCCTCCGCATTGCTCGTTCCTCGAGGGCAAAAGGGAGAATATCTCAGCGAGACGACGGCGGGATGCGCGAGGTGAGTCGAAGGAAGAATTGCGCGTGGAAGATGGCGAGGAGGGAGAGCTGAAGAGAGGTGAGACGTTGGGGAAAGAAGAGGAGTGGCAGAACGGGGGCCCAAACGCGTGAGAGAATGAGTAAAAGAGAGAGAGAAACATCAGACGAAGAAGCCTATAAGGCCGATAAGCAATGGTATGGTGAAAAGGGTGGGAGGGTGAGAAACGGGAAACAGGTAAGAGAGAAGGTGGGAAAGAGAACTGAAGTAAGAACGAAGAAACTGAGCGCTCGGGGAAAGAAAGAGCGACAAAGACAGAAGTTGAACGTTTCTTGACACGAAAGGGAGAAAGAAAAAGATAGAGCAATGTTGATAGAAAGAGCAAACGAGATTATTGTAGAGTGCGGTGAAACTACGTTTCATGAAACGAAGGACAGAGAAGGTGATATTGATAGGCCCCGCGCGAGTTGATCGGGAGGAAGATAGAGATGGAGTAAGAGCAAGAAAGAAAGATTAACGTTGAGGTCCGATGGATCAGAGAAGGACGGCGTCAACCAGCCCGAGAAGAATGCCTCTCTCGGCAGAGGTGAGGTTCTGGGACCGGCTCGATTCAGTCGAGTCAGGTCAGTCTTCGGGAAAGAGATACTCTTCTCCGCGGTCGCGTTCCGCGTTCTTTAGAGGCCTTATGTCACGCCTATTTTGGAGCCCTCTCGCGTTTTCGTTATTTCTCCTTCATTCCATTTATTCTTTCCTCTTTCACTGTCATATCCCGCGCTTAGAATTTATCTTCATCCCTTGATAACGCCTGTTCCAAAGCGCGCACGCGCACAAATCCAGTTGTGTTATACTCGTGAGATCGCTTCACGATCGGTGAATCCGAATAAGTATTGCATCGCGATCGTGTGAATTTTCTGACGATTTTCGTAAAAGATAGCGCTATCAGCGCGAGTTTGATAAAGTTGCAAACTTGAAAGTGATTCGCGAATTCGAATTCTCCTTTTCCCATTCTTCGAAACTAAGCCACTAAATTTGTTCGATCGAATCGTTACTGTAAATTGGTACTGCGAGAATATGTACACATTTTAAATCGTGCTTTTGTTATGTGTTCCGTGTATTTGATTCTGATGTGCTCTCGTTTCTGTGTAGTGTTTACGTTACAAGTTTTACTGAGCTTAATATAGGCTGATAATAAAATCGTAGATTATTAAGAATCTGAGTGTTTCGATACAGCTATTGCCAATAACACAACAAGCAACTTTGCTGTCATCGAGAATCACTTTTTTAATAAAACGATTTATCATCGTGAGATTGCGGTACGACAAAATGAAGATGTGAACTCTTAAACACGTGATGTAGGCAGTATATGTTTTCAAAACGCAAGAGTTAGGAGATCTATCTGAAAAATTTATAAGAAGAAAGAAGAAGATATATTCTTTTGATTATAAAGTAGATTAGAAATCGGAAAAGCAATCGGAACAACTCGTTCTTCTATTTGCAGATATTACAAATATCCGCAGACGCGCGTTTCGCGAGGCGCGGCTCTCGGAGGGTCACTGCCCTCTCTGCCGAGTAAAGTCTCTTTTCGTGTATACTTGACTTTCAGCAATAAAAAAAGAAAAATAGTATAAAAGAGAGAAAAAAATTAAAAAAAAGGGAAAAGAAAGAAAGTGAAAAAGAAAAAGACATAGAGAAATAGTCATAGAAAAAAAAAGCAATAAGTATATTCGCCACCTTCGCAAGTTCAAATCAAGAAATTGGATGAAAAAAAAAAAAACAATGCGACGTAGACAGAAGATGTTTCAGATAGTTACGCGTGATTAATCTTCATTTTCAAAGAATGTCGCGATACGTACAATGCACCGATACATAGACGCGGAAGACGACGACGGGATTATCGTCGGTCACGACCATGAGGAGGCAGAACGACAGGTAGTACGTAATCGGACCGCGCGATTTTATGCCGACGACGAGTCACCGTGAGCCGAGATTTGGCTAAGACAGGTGGGCGTGTCGCGGCGAGACAGAAGAGATGATCATAAGGGAATTGATGATCTTGGCCCTGCTCCTGGGACTCCTGTCAGCGGTGGACCAAAATGGCGGCCAAATCGTCGGCCAGGATGCAGTGGTGGTGGCGACTGCGGCAATGTCTGATAAGTATTTTATTTCTCGTGATCTATCTCAAAAGGTCACGCGATTAGTGCCACGAAGGTCACCAATGTTGCCACAAGACAGCGCTACGACGACGGATCTAGCGATGCAGAGCAGAGCAGTCGACAAACGGGTCCAGCTTGAAGTCAGAGAGGGCGAGCCCAATGGTACTTTAGTCGGCAAGATACCGATTGAAAATACCTACACCTATAGGTTCAACGAGCCGCCCCAAGAATTTGTTCTCGATCCGAAAACTGGCGAAATAAGAACAGCCAAGATACTCGACCGTGAAGCTCTGAGCAGCGATCGGTTTGACTTTGTTGTACTGTCAAGTCAACCGACTTATCCAATCGAGGTGCGAATTCTGGTGCTTGACATTAACGATAATAATCCGGAATTCCCAGAGCCTAGCATCGCAGTAAGCTTCTCGGAATCGGCTGTGACCGGTACTAAGCTTCTGCTGGACGCTGCGACGGATCGAGATACACCAGAGAACGGCGTACTAGACGACTATTTTATTGTAAACGGTAATACAGAGGGAAAGTTTCGTTTGGAAGTCACCGGCAGTCCCACTGGCGAGACAAAATATTTGCACCTAGAGACCACAGGCAAGCTGGACCGTGAGCAGGTGGAATTTTATTCGTTAAACATTTGTGCGCGCGACCGCGGCCGACCACCACGCTTGGGTTATCTGTTAGTGAATGTGACAGTGTTGGATGTAAACGATAATCCACCTGTATTTAACTTGATTGATTACATAGTGACATTGAACGAAAGTGCACCAGTCGGCACAAAAGTTCTGACTGTGCACGCCACCGACAAGGACTCGGAAGACAATGCTAAATTAACGTATTATTTACCGGATAATGAGAGAAAGTTCACTATTGATCCGGAAACTGGAACAATTACGACGGCAGAACCATTGAAATGTCATCAACAGATCTGTGTACCTTCTGGCGGCGGTTGTCCTAAAAGCTGTGTTATTTCGGTCTTCGCCCGCGATCATGGTTCACCTAGGCAAGATGGCCGCACGTACGTAACGGTGAACGTGTTGGACGCGAACGATCACGATCCCGTGATCAAGTTCAGCTATTTGCCGGTGACCGCGACTTTTGCTACTGTTGATGAAAATGCTCCCAAAGAATCGAACGTTGCAGCAATAGCGGTAATGGACGATGATGAGGGACTCAACGGTGAGACCAGCGTGGAAATACGCGGCGGCAACGAGTTAAACCACTTCATGTTGTACAACACGCAACAGGGTTTTGATGTTGTGCGAGTTAACGGTCGATTGGATCGCGAAGAGATACCTAAGTACAATCTCACAATAGTCGCAATCGACAAGGGCACGCCGCCTAGATCAGCAACCGCTTATCTTGTAATCTATGTAAATGATGTCAATGATCATGAGCCGGTATTTCAGCAGAGCGAGTATACAGCGGTGTTGTCGGAACTCGCGCCAATAGGTAGTTTCGTTGCCAGCATCACAGCCACGGACGCAGATTCTGGACTAAATGCACAAATTTTTTACGAAGTCTGCTCGGGCAATGAACAAGGCTGGTTTGTGATGGATAATAAAACTGGTCTAGTCACTACTGTGGCTACCTTAGATCGCGAGATTCAAGGCAGCATCGAATTGTACGTGTCAGCGTTGGACGGTGGCCCGAATCCCAAGTACGCGAGCACGCATCTCAAGGTGACGATTCTCGACGAGAACGACGAAGCGCCGCGCTTTTCTGAAAATATCATCGAGGTCACGTTATCAGAAAATATTCCACCTCACAGTCTAGTAGCTACTCTCAGTGCTGTCGACAATGATCAAGGTACCAACGGTAGCGTCGCGTATACTTTTCATTCCAGTGTTTTGCGCGATTATCCCAAAACTTTTGCGTTAGATGCTCTAACGGGTCAGTTGACAACCGTGACCACTCTGGATCGAGAGACAGTGGCAGACTATAAAATTCTAGTAATAGCAAAGGATCAAGGCACGCCGGTGCAGTCTTCAACCGCAACCGTCTTATTAACACTGGAAGATGTCAACGACAACTCGCCGATTTTCTACCCGTGGAAATATCTAATGTCCATCTCTGAAGACGCTCCACCGGGTACGATAATAAGCAAAGTTATTGCCACTGATGCCGATGCTCGAGAAAACGCTCAAGTGAGATATTCCTTAGAATCCGGTGGCGAAGGTCTTTTTGTGGTAGATGAGAAAACCGGTGAAATTGCTCTTCAAGGTTCTCTGCGAGCTGCGCACAAAACTTTGTACGAACTAATCATTTCGGCAAAAGACATCGGCGACCGAGTGGCGGCCAAAAATGCCGTGGTAGAAATTATTCGCGAAGAAGATTTGGAACATCTCGAATTTAACACCTACAACGGCTACGAATTTCGCATTTCTGAAGATCGGGGCGACTGCGATTCCATACTGTCTGGATTTCACCGGGATGTCGGCACGGTACATGTTACGGAATATGCTAATATCGGTAAAGTAAGCTATGCTATTGTGTATGGCGACCCGAAGGGCAATTTTAAGATCGACGAGAGTAGCGGCACTATCAGTACTGCCGATTGCCTGGATCGCGAGCGTATCAGTTCTTACAGCCTGCAACTGTCGGCGCGCGCCAACCTTGCGTACGGCCAGACGACCGTCAACATTACCGTACTGGATGTCAACGACAACTCGCCACGATTTCCCAAAGAGGAACGAGGCGATGAGATTTTCCTGCGAGAAAACGCAGCGGTGGGTCAAGAAGTGTGTTTGGCTCGGGCCAGAGATCGTGATGCAGGCGCAAACGCTAGAATCACTTATTCTCTAACACACAATCCAGATAAGCAGTTCAGAGTTGCCGAGAACTCAGGTATTATTTACTTAGATAAACCAATTCGCTCGCCGCCCGGCACAATTCTCTATTTAGAAGTAACAGCTACCGATTCCGGTAGCCCGCCATTGTCTGCTCAGCATCAGATCAGGGTGACAATTGAAGACGTCAACGATCATACGCCGGTCTTTCGATTAACTAGTTATGAAACTTCTCTGCCGGAGTCTACGCCGGTTAATGAACGTTTCTTCTCGTTGACGGCTCACGACGCGGACCTTGGTTCTAATAGCAGAATATTATATAGCATCACCGATGGCAATGCCGAGGGTCGTTTCGGGATCTTTCCTGACGGCCAACTCTACGTGAAAAACGCGCTCGATCGCGAGGAGCGTGACTATTACGCGCTCGAGGTCACTGCATGTGATCAAGGTAATCCTTCACGAAATTCCGTTGTTCCTTTAGTGATACATATAATCGACGAGAATGACAATGCGCCCGAGTTCACCAACAGCAGTTTCATCTTTCATTTACGCGAGAACGAACCGCCCGACATTTTTGTCGGCAAATTACTGGCAACCGATCGTGACGTCGGCCGTAACGCCGATCTTATATTTTCGTTACCAGCTACTCAACAGGACTTCATAGTTGATCCAAAAAACGGCTTCATCAAGTCGCTACGCATGTTTGATCGTGAACTCTTAGTAACAAACACTGGCAGCAGCTATATTAATTTGGAGGCTACTGTCACCGACAACGGCGTTAATCGTCTTCGTGATCGCGTCAAGGTTACCATCTACATCACCGATGTCAATGATAACGTGCCGCAATTCCAACGATTGCCTTATCGAGTGCAGGTGAGCGAAGGCGCCGCAATTGATACGCAGCTATTGAGAGTGTACACAACTGATAGTGACGAAGGTTTGAATGGTGATGTTTTCTACTCGCTAGAAGACGGCAATCAGCATAGTCATTTTATGATAGACGAAGCCACTGGCCAGATCTCGCTAGTGAAGGAACTCGATCGTGAAACATCTGATACCTATGTGCTGACTGTCGTGGCACATGATGCTGGCCTGGAAACGCGCTTGTCATCTAGCGCAACCGTTCATATCGACGTGCTCGACGAAAATGACAATACACCGCATTTTGTCGACAATAAGTCGCAAATTTCCGTACTCGAGACTACGCCAACTAACACCGAACTGTTGCGATTCAAAGCTACTGACAACGATCTCGGGGCAAATAGCGAGCTAACGTTCACTATATCGGCCGGTAACAAGAAAGATGCTTTCTACATCGACCCGCTGACCGGTATTTTATATCTGAAAAAGCCACTGGATTATGAAGAATTAACTCGACACAAGTTGAATGTCACCTGTAGCGACGGCGGTCACCCAAAGCTCAGCTCGGTCACTACTCTGACCGTTGAAGTTATTGACACCAACGACAACCCGCCAGTGTTCCCGAACACCGCAATAGTACGTCAGATACGTGAAGGTATTCCTGTGCGAACGCCCATCGTCACCATTATTGCCGAAGATCCGGATTCAGACGATAACGGTGAAGTTAGCTACTCAATTCTCAGCCAAGACCCGGAAGATCAAGTGCGGCGTTTTGATATTGATCCTACGACCGGCGTGATTCAAACGTTACAGTTGATTGATCGCGAAGAGGTAGACACCTTCAAGCTGGTGGTGGTTGCGACCGATAAGGCGCAGCCGCCAAGTGCTCGTCTGTCTGCCGAGAAAGTGGTAATCGTGATCGTCGAAGATGTGAATGACAACGCGCCGATCTTTATCAGCATGTCAGCGGTTGTGTTGCCATCTTTGCATACCAACAATTTCAATCATCATCATTCCTTAACTAAAGAAGTTATGATCACTCAACTGGTTGCCCGCGATCTCGACTCCAGTACTAACGGTCTGGTGACATACGAATTACTTCGCTCCAGCGTCAACTATTCGGACATGTTCAAGATCCACCGTAATACCGGTGTGTTGACCATGAGACTCCCACGATCGTCTTTGAAGAACAGTCCTTTCGAACGAATATTCAAATATCAGGTGGGTGTTCGAGCGACGGATGAGGCGGTCCAAACAGACCGTCGCTCATCAGAGACTTATGTGACGTTGATCGTACCGGGTAAAGACGACGACGATCAGCCGATCTGGGAACATCAGGGTCAGATCGAGGGCAATGTTTACGAGAACGAGCCGGTCGGCACCAGTATCTTGCAAGTGAGCGCGCGTAGCCGTCATACTAACATCGAGATTGAGTATTACGTGACGAACGTGACCAGCGGGGGCGGGCCTGGGGACGGGCCTCAGATCGAGCGGCTGTTCGACGTCGACATGAAGACCGGCGTGCTGTCCACCGCTGCCCAGCTTGATCACGAAACCGGTGCTCAGTGGTACGAGGTGGAGCTGTACGCCATAGGTATAGGCGGCACCAGGCCCAGCACAACGTTCACCAAAGTAAGTCCACGCTTGGTTTTTTGATTGATCGTCTCGGTGATATTAATGATGCTTCCTTCGTCGGCTCCTGAAAGATATTCGGTGCTTTTTGTGTGGCAAATGCCCCATCCCGCCGCGTGTTCGCCCCGCGTAATGTGATTTCTCGATTATCGGATAAGACTCAGAACGACAAGCGAGTTCAGATTAGTGTCCACAGCGAAAGATTTAAATGGAGATAGTTTAACTGCTAAAATAATTAATCTACCTTAAGATAGATAGAATAGTAGTATGAGTTGTATTTATCGACGTGGTAAAAACATTTTTTTTTTTTTTAATAGATAATCTGTATAATTTTCAGCATTCTACCCTTACTATACTATTTATATACTCACGTTCGCCTCTTCTTAATTTTATCTCCATATTAGTTTCTTCTTCTCATTCTTGGTTGACACAATAATTAGAGTGGCTATGTATGCGCGTGTCTTCCGCTCCTCGGACAAGCGATAATTCGATCGACTGAGATTTGCGTTACGCAACAATATCCTTAATGCAATTAGAATCAGTAATAGAGAGACATATGCATGAGAAGGAGAAACAGAAAGAAGCAAGGGGAGAAAGATTCACGGGAGATGAGGAGCGATAGGTGGAAGGACAACACGCGCACGAGGAGAAGAATGAGCTTCTCTTGTAGTAGGGAGAGAAAAAAAGAAGATGCGGAGGAGGAGAATGAGAAGAAAAGAGGGAGGAGGGGGTATCGTGAATACGAACGGTTTACAGCCGGTTCAGTGCTGCATAAATAGGGCTTAGGACTCGAGACGTTTTCTCAAATTACAGGGCGCGTTTCAAATTTATACGAAAGCGCCGCACCGTCACCGCCACCGCTACGGTTGCCTCGTTTTATTAGAACGAAGCATATCCTAATTAATTCGCGCATTTTACTTTGCGTTTATATACGGTGTCTCACAACTCGTGATCTTGTCTTTAATACTTAGCTCGTAAGTCGAGTTATGCTCGATATATTTAATATCTTATTCCAACAGCTCGTATACTATAAAAAGTAAAATATTGAAATCACACACATACGCACGTATATGTATGTATAATAAAATCTTATTATATAAATTTGAAAAAATATCGATACTAACCGTAAAAAATCTACTATTTTTTTAATTTTTTTAAATCAAAAACTCTCAACTTATAAGTTATTGGGACTTTTATTGTTTTCTTTATATTTACGCAAAATTATTTGAAAGATCGAAAGCCAGACAGCATCTGCATGGTATTGATGTCTTATCTTCGCAATCCAGTCTTGTCGCGGAATCGAAGAGCATAACAGCAGTTGATGGCAAAAGATGGAGACGACTTTAGAATAAAAGAGAGAGAGAGAGAGTGAAAGGGCAAGTAGAAGAGAATAAACGACAAGATGAACCGCGTGCCAGGAAATCAACTCAGATTCGAGTTCGAGGGCTTCTCTCACTCTCCCGGAGGTTCGACTTGAGAAAAACTTGATCTCAGACGAGCGGGTGCAGCCCTTATCCCTCGCGCGTTCTCAGAGGCTTTAGAAGCGTGCACTCAGTTCCATATCTATCTCTGGTGTGAGCTAACTCATTTTATTTCTAAAACTTTTTTCTTGTCTTTCTTCTTTCTATCTCGAATTTCTCTTTCTTTTTATCTTCGGTCTGTACATATTCATCTTTTTCCTCTTTAAATTTAACTTTTTATTTGATAAAATTTTAT
>QVOB01017658.1:0-18977 GCA_014839585.1 Pseudomyrmex concolor | reverse complement strand
AGTGACTCTATGATTAGAGTAAAAGAAGACCGGATTTTCACTCCAAAAAATTTAGAGAGTACATTGTTGTATTCTGAAACAAGTAGATTCGTTTACACCCGTCGAATACAGGATGTAACAATGTTTCTGACTTCAGATCGCACACGTCAAGATGATTTATAATTGAATTTTTCATAATTCTTGAAGAGAATTCCGTTACCTCCTTTAAATTACCTAATTAAATGATCTCTTGTCTCTCTAAATTTTTTGAAGTAAAATTTTACTCCAACCGAGCGAATATCCGAGCAACAATGAAAATATCGCAACTCGTAATTAGCGAATATTCACTTTTCGCAAAAAAGTGATTATTTAACTCCGAAGAACGGATCATATTCGTTTCGAATGTGAATAATTATTGTTGCAAAAACTAAATATTTATTCTTGTAATTTGTGTCTTTGGGTAAAAGTCTCAGTTATCTCAGGGTTACTAACTCGTAGAGAAAAAACTTGTGAAAGATCACCTCGACTGAAACTCGAATCTGAAACTTCCGCTTGTTAAAGCTAATGTTCTATTGATTTAGTTATTGAGACTTTTGGCGATAGTTATTGCAATATGACTAGCTTAAAGTGGACGCGCTCGTTACAAAAAGTTACTTCTAACTCGAATCGACAGTCATGCAATTTTTCGCTCTAAGAAATTTAAAGAATATAGTAACCATTGTTTTAATGTGAATTTAAAATAATTTCGATGCTTAACTTGATTCTACTCATTTATCTACGTCTAGACTACTTTTAGATGGAAAGAAGATTGTGGAAGGGAGGCTCTAGTAAGGGGTACTCGATGTACGAGGGTCTCGATGTAATTACTACGTCACGCTCGACGGCGTCCTTGCGAGCGCACCTGCCCAACGAAACAGAAACCTCGGTCGTAATAAACGCTACGCTGCGTCGCGTGCGCTTGCAATTATGCACGTGCGATCGCGGTGTACGCATTTTACGCGAGCGCGCCGCGGTTCAGCGTCTTCGGCCCTTTTGACGTTGATTAACGTGTGTATGTCAAATTTATTCTTACACGACGAAATAAATTGTTGCAATTTCGAGAAGTGAATTGAAACGAATATATCTAGATGCGCGGCGTTTTGAATTTTAGTGCGCGCGTCTTTTTTTTTTTTTTTTTTTAGACCGATTTCAAACTCATTCTTTTACGAAGTACGTTTCGTCGCTGGTTTTTAAATTGAACGAAATAACAGGGAGACCATCTTTCTGCGTTAAAAGGAGTGCGTTGTGCGTGCGTCAAGATTTTTTTAGGCAAAAGAATACGTCTTGAAAGGGAAGAAAAGAACATTGGTGAACCGGGTCACCGACTTGCACTCGCGAACAACGGCAAAACTTGCCGAGAGATAAAGGTTTTCAGTATTTTCAAGTGTGAAAGAAGATTCTCTCCTTTTCACCGGGATTCTCCAGCGAAAGAACGAGTCTCCGTAAATCCCTATTATTTGCGTGGCGCGAGAACCGAAGACAGATGTGGTCTTAAAAAAAAACCTGTTGATCGAGAACGAAAAGGAGAGCGTTAACTAGAAATCTTAGAAAGAAATAGTCGTTCCCGCGCGCGAGACAGTTATTCTAATTATTTTAAAAAATGAAATAAAATGCGACTATACGCAATACATTTTCAAACTTAAATTTCCATTAAAAAGTTGTTTGTTATCTGTAATATTTAATCTAAAACGAGTTTACATCGCGATATTGGATTCTGTAATTTAGGAAAAACATATTTTTTGTAGATTTAAATTTTTCAAAATTTCGTAACACAATTATCCTGCTGAAATCGTGAAACTAAAGACACACGCGAGAGATCGTGGCATAGATGAGATAGGAAAAAAAAACGAAAATACAAAAACATAGAAAGTATTTTTCTCGTATCTCTCAGCTCAGTAGCAACTGCGATAACGATAAGAACAAAATTTTAAGATAGAAACGGCCGGTATCTCAAACTTCGAACACGTGATTGAAAGCTTGTAGCCAGCTGTCGACAAGGCGCGGCGATGCGCGGCCTTGTACGGCCGTTAATTATGCCACGGAGAGTACTTAGGTGTACATGCACGGGCGATAAAGCCAAATAATTTAGAGGTAAGTACCTCATTGACAGCGGGGTTGGTAGACACACGGTGCGCCGTGAGCAACGCAATGATTATATACCGGTAGTGCGGCCGTAAATCAGCGGAATCGCGCCGTCGACTGGTGTCGGACGGATCGCGCCGCCGTGTGTTCAACCCTTTATTTGCGAGGAAACCGCACCGTGTAACTCTCGCCGCGCGAATTTAGCATATCTCTCGCAAGCGGCGCAGTATAACAAGCGGAGATATGAAAGAAAAAAAATGAATTTTTTTCCTCGTAGAATTTTTCAAGTATTTGTGGAAATATTAAACGTCGCGATTATTCGGAATTATTAATATCCTCATCACGTTCAAATTGTCTCCAAAAAAAAAAAATCGTTGTAAAAATTTCTTTCGATAGACGGCACACACACACACACACACACACACACAGTCCGAAACGAAAATTGACTCACGCCACGTGTGCATCGAACGCACACGTTCGCAAACCGCATAATCTCGGGAACGCGGAGCGGTGCAAACTCTCTCGCTCTCACTGATCGCTTGTAATTCGATGCAACGATCCGGACCAATGCTTTCGCATCCTCCTATTTGGGCCGCGTCGACATTAGGAGCGATTTAAATTCATGGCGATCGAAATTAAGGTCGCTCCGGACGTTTCGCTCTCGCCCGACCGACCGTTTCTCGCCGCGCGCCTTCCATTACGGGATGGCCTGCATGCGTGCCGCTACGTGTGAGAGCTCGCTACGTTCATAGGCGAGTCATTGTATTCAAAAGGTGTGTTCGCCATTATAATTTTCGTTGCGCGATCGCGATACACAATTGCCCACGTCTCCGGATCGAGTTCCAACACAGTTCGCGCGTTCGCTTTTAAACGCGCGTGCCATTGTCACATTTTTCTTTTTTTTTCCTTCTGCAAACTTAAAAAATATACAATTACGCGTGGCATGAAATCATCATTTCCTGCGTGTTATAATTAGAATTACAGAGTTTGAGGAAAATCGGCATATTACACAAAGCTACTTAGAACAAAAAATAGATAAAATCAAGCGAGCGAATGCGAGAAGGAAGGAAGAAACAAATAAAGCAAACTCTCAAGTCGACAGGAAGTGACGTTTCGGGGGCGACTTATCGTAAACATGTGTCTCCTTCCGCGAAAGGCTTTAAAATGTTTCGAATTTTTAATTGCTAATTTCGTTCGCCATACACGAAGCATAGCATTCGGAAACGTTCAAGTGTATCGATTCGAATGATGCCCTTGGAAGAGGTGTGCAACTCTCCTCTAAGGCTAAATATAATTTATCCTTGAAAGGTTCTCTTCTCGCGTGTTTCTCTCCTCTTTCTTTCTCCTCTTTTCACTTTCGTTTGTTTGCGCGTTGACACGATCGACAGTCCGAAGTGATCCGTAAATTAGCGAGGCAGGATCCTCACGTGTGTTTCAACCCTCGCATTTGAAATAAGATTTCGGCGAAAGGGTCATCCCAAAATCATGATGTTGACGCGAGCGTTGTTCGGAATTCGGAATAAGCCTGGCGAGAACAACCGGATGCGTTAATCATCTCCCTTTTCCTTTCGATGATCGAAATACGTTGACATGCGAAAAAAATTAAGAAAAAAGTAGCATTATCAAGAAAAAAAATACAAATTGATTGAAGTTTACGTCAATTTCGTAAAAGAGAGAGAGAGAGAGAGAGAGAGAACTGAGCGCAATTGAGATGCACGATACGTTTCCACCTGTCGACGAACATCAGCAACCATCTTTGTTTTCGATTGCCAAAACACGCCGCTAATTATTTATTCCTCGCGTACACGACGATACTATCCACGCGAGTGGATCTCCGCGACAGACCGAGAGCTTTCGGGAGACATACTAATGGCGATACCTGCGAAGTTCCAAACATCGTAAGCTGAGTTTCAGAGTATTGGTAGTCTTTTATTTAAATAGTTGTTTATAAATTTGTTTGATTAAAATCATTTCTACATGTTAATTAACACTGTGTATGTTTGAACGTACGAAATTTAAACCGAGCATATCGAATAGATTGGCTCGACTGTTCCGTTATTTTACATACATATGTACATATTTTCTTCTTTAAAATTAATTAATTTCTTTTAAATAACTTTAATTAATGCAAGAGTTAAGCGACGAACGCGCACATGATTTAAATGGTCACTTGCGCATCGAGTTGTTGTTGTAGGTTTTTATACTCTGGAGAGAGAAAAAATTGTATATAATTTATATTCTCGAATCGTCCCCGCAATATAATCGTGCGCGACGATATAGCCATTTGTGTGACGAACGTAACGGTTTAATTAAAATAAATGTTGACTGGTATTCCGATAATAACTGCCAACGGAATGGGAAAAAACTGGCACGCGTTTGCTCATACGAATGTCTTGTTCTGGCTGATGAATTGCAGGAAGCTTTCCTACACGTTCGTCGTACACCTTTTCCGGTGTTGCGGCGATCTCTCGTCCTATTTAGAAGAACATCGATTACACTAGTGCGATACAATATACATATTTGTTATCGTCGATGCAATAAAAAAATATACCGCATGCTCGGGTAAAATGCGACTGTCGCGTCGATCGCGTTCCCGGCAATCGAAACAATCGACGATTCCGTGACTTTTCCGTTCCAGAAACGAGATATCACAATATCTTGCTCTATCGCGCGCTAGATCGCGAACAAAACAGTTTCTGATATAACTCTATATCTTTTGAATTTTCTTGATACTCTTCGAGAGACGTCGTGAGAATCGCGGCCGAGACGTCGTCGTCGCCGCGCTGTATCCTCGCATTTCCGCTCGAGCGGCTGAAACATCTTAACACGTTTCGACAATATTTCGTAATTTACATTTTACACGCGTGCGAATTGTACGCGCGAAGAAGAAGGCGCAGTTTTATGCTCGGATGTATTTTCATATGAAGAGGGCAATCAAGGATGGTGTCTCTCCTATACGTGGCAATGATGTGACCGGCGGCAACAAAAATGTTGCGCAGCGAGATTTCTACTCCCCGTAGATAACGCAGCTGTGCGTAAAACAGCTTTCTCGACTCGTTACTTCGCACGGAAATAGCGGAACGCAATAGAGGCATTTTTTTTTATCGCCGCGCTCGCAACAAGTAATACAGATTGCAAATTGCAGTCCCGCTGTGAATTAATTTTTTTGCCATTATCTTATCTTTCTGTTTTCAACCCTCATCTCGTGCACGCGCGCGCGCGCACACACACACACACGCAACAAAATAAATCGTAAATTTATTATAATCGTATTAATCCACTTAAGAATACGAACACCATTTCGCATACAGCGCGACGATGTTATAAACGCGTAATATAGACACGCACCTGCAACCGCTATCAAGACGAGAATATTAACGCACGAGCGAGCCGCGCGATGAAAGTGATCTCCGGATGACTTAACGGAGAGAGTAAATTATATCGTTGGGTGTATATTTCGCGAATGTGTTTTAGTGGGTCGGGAGCGCGCGTCGCTCCAAATTTACGCGCGCGTTCGAATTTTCACCGCGAACATTGTGCACGCACCAAAAAACATCGCCGCTCATAGAAGATTACACGATCGAAGATTATCCCCGGTTAGAGACGATTTATTTATTACGGTATTAAACGACCATTCAGTTCGCTATGTATCGCCTTGAGAAGGTTATGTAACGCAATCTTTCACGGCGAAGGCACGAGATATTCGGATAGTGGAATTTCGAAAGGTGTTTTGACTGTTGTTTTTCACTTGTGGCATTTTTATGTTTTTTTAATATATCAGAAATTCGAATCCCACGCATTCTTTGTAGAACTCTGAGAAGAATATTCACTCGTGCTTTTTTCTCTCTTTCTCTCTCTCTCTCTCTCTCTCTCTTTCTCATCGCGCACTACAAAAGCGTCCGTTTAGATCTCGCCACCTAAAATTAACAATAATAGCGTCGCATCAAGGCGCGATTGCGAGACCTCGCTTCTGATATATCGACGATAAAATTACCGCCGGTCTCGACCGCCACCTACGATGAATTGGCCGCTGGAAGGATTTACGAGCTCGAATTTTTGTCACAAGCCGACGACGGCTCTATACGCGACGACGAAAATTCGTTCCGTCGCTCGCGCGATCGCAAATCACCGAGACGCGAAGTGAATTATCATTCTCGATTCCGCGCGCGGCACTAACGACCGACGAGCTCGCGTTCGTTCCACGACGTGCCACTTTATTATAACCGTCGTGAGTATTCCCGCGAGTGGTTTTTAAAAAATGTCGTTTACATAAATAGGTCTGGAAATTATTGGAAGGAGAAAGATGGGGAGAAAGGGGGTTTTTGATCGTTACGAAGTATCGCGTTACGTAAAAAAACCCGCCGATAAATCGAGCAAGATGAGCCTAAAGGGAGACGTTAATCTCGGCAACTTATCGGTACAATTCTGTGCGAGAGAGAGAATCACGAAAAAAAAACCTGTTCGAATTCTTGCCCTAGTGTTGCGCAAAATGTTTTTATGTTTTGTCTATGCGCTTTTAGATTCTTAAAAAAAAATAGGTTTATATACGAGCACATGGAAGGTTTATATATCAGCATATAATCTTATTTTTTTTTTTTTTTTATTCTATTTTTTTGTTACTAACACTAGGACACCTATATCCTTCCATGTCTTTGCTTCCATTCAAAAACAAGTGACACAGCCCGGAAAAATCCAAAAGTGTGAATTGAACTCGGTATCTCCGGCTACTCGTAATCTCCCGGCACTCAGGCCGCGAGACTACCAGGCCGGTATATAAGATGGCGTGGAATTTATGATATCCGTTCCGGTAAACGCTGATCATTCACCGAAACAATCATATTCTCCACTTCGCAGTTGAAAAATTGCTCGCATAATACATCACGCGCCGGTGTTTCCGTTTTCGACGCGATGTGTAATTACTTAGTTAATTGCAAAAAGAGGGAATCGTGCCTCCTCTCATCTCGGTCGTTTAGTTGACAACAAGTTTGTCGCAAGACAGGATCGCTTTGTGCAAATAGAGACGCCCGCGTTCGCAGGCGAACGTCGTCGTCGTGGCTCGCGTCGTAAAGTGAAGACCGTGACACGTTTTACGAGGCATTTTCAATCGCGTCTTTAAGGAGCATCGTAAATGACTTCCTTCCGTCGTGTGATTAACATAATTCCCCCAACGCGCATCGCGTTTGCTCTTATTAATAAGAGAGCGCGCGTACATACACGCACACACGCCGTCAACACACAGCGAAAGAGAAAACTGTGACACGTGAAAAAAGTCGATTAAGACACGCGCGTTTCTTGGATTTACAGTCGTAAATTCTCTTTCGCTCCGCGTGATCAAATTAACACGATGATCGTTCATTAATCAGCATGTAAGGATAAACTGTACACGCGTGTTCACCCGATGTTATTGAATTTAATGTTTAACTTCGTATATGTATTCCTTAATATTGTTTTTTCTCTCTCTGTTTACTTACTTTCTCCCTTAATCTCATCTGCATTTCTCTTATCGGAGTGCAAAGGCTGACGTGTAACCGCCACTTATATATAATTCTCTATTAACGATTGCCATTTCCGTTTACTTGCCCTTAATACCCTTCAATAACAGCTTAATTACCGTCCGATATTTTTCTCCGAGGAAATGCGCGGCGCGTCAATAAGACGCATGAATAATACATGGAAAACGGGCACACTGTGGTGCAACCGCTATTATACCCTCGGGTTGGCTGCGCGTATATGTATCTTTCCCATCAACATTTTTTCATTAATCCTTATAGCGGCGTGATAACATCCTTGGTAATAAAATAGCATTTTTCGCAGTTACGTATCTACAGAGAGAGAGCAATCGGAAATCCGCGCGCCTCACTCACACATCGTGTTCTCGGAATTCACGTGGCTATTCTCCTTGCATACAAAGTCGGAAACCATATCTCTCTACCCTCTAAGGCGATTTTCTAGCGCGCTGGATAGAAACGCTCGCTCCGGAACACATGCCTCGGAATACAAAGCGTCCGCATTACATATCGAAAGCGCGCGCGCAATCAAAGCACGCGGAGTCGACTAATATGGTGGAAATTACTGCTCGCCTCGTAAATCGACGCAACCCGCAATTTGCATCGGCAAGACGCATCACGAAACCCCATTATGTCTCGTGACATTAATATACGACACATTATGATTCGCGCTCCTGCACGTTGTGCATCTCGCCTCTGAGGCGGCCTTCAAGAGCCCCTCATCGTTTGTAAGAGACGCGGACTTCTTGTAAGAATCTCATAAATTGCGCTCGTTTCGGTCTTGTCTAATTATGTATGTAGCTTTTTGACGTTAAAAAAAATTTATTAACACGTATAAAATTAACATATGCCGATGATTAAGTTTTTTAATTCTCGCAGGCAAGTTGGAACTGATTTTAAAATCATAGACAAATATAAAATCAAGAAATATCATATAAATCAAGAAATATAATATAAAATCAAGATAATAAAATAATTTTTATATAGAAATTATTCAATTTTGCAAGTCCGAAAAACTTTTGAAAAATTCTCAGTCCTCGAATTTAATTAATTAATTAATTAATTAATTTTTGTACGTCCGCGTAATTTATGGAAGAATAATGTTGTCAAAACTAGGCAACGGAGATTGATCGAGAGTAGTAGTGCGTAACCTATTGATTATTTTTTATTATACACTTAACATTAACGTTTCAAAATTCCGCGTGTTTATAAAATAAGATTGAAAAGATCGCAACTTGTATTTAATATAATATTCATACCCGCGATATTGAAGTCTCGTCGATGCACTTGTATTACAAAAATAACTTTTTTATAATATTCTCTGCAACATATATGGTACATATAATATATATATATGTATATGATATAATATAGAAAGTGTTATCCAAAACACAGTCATTAGCGAAAATTGGATCTCATAGCGCGGCATAATTTCGTGGCAGTCGCTTATAAGGCGATTTTATCTTATCGCTCGTCGCGCGTGATACGCGATGGCTCGTTTCTTGATTTAAAACATTGACTCCCGCTAATAAAAGCGAATTAATTCTTCCAACATAACGCTCCTTCCGCTATTCTAGTTCGATCGGATCAGCGCAGACTTGCAGACAACGAGGTGGATTTCGCGCCACTGAGATAGTCGAGACGGCTCGCGTGAAAGATTTCGATCAATAGCGGCGAAATCGTGACTCACGAAAATAACTCGAGTTGAAATTGTCAAGGGCTGGATTTTTTTTTTGGGGGGGAGAGGGTACTTTCCCGCGTTTGCCCTCGGCGCACCTCAAGTTCATATCTCGACGAATAGTCACAGTTCTCTCGGGTGCTATTACTTATGCAATCTCTACGTTGCAGAGCCGACTTGCGATGTCGCTTGCACGACCGCTTTGCTGAACCCTTTCCAACGTGCACTTTATTCTTTCCAGATGCGCTCGCGCCGATAGCTACTGGCGATCCGCTCGTTTAACAGCGAGCGCAGCAGCGGGAACCGCCGCTGCCGCCGTCGCCGCGCCGCGCCGCACGGCACCGGCGGTGAATGTCTCTCGGGCGGGGAAAAAGAGGAAGAAGGGTGAAAAGCAAAAGGAAAGGATGAAGAGGCCGGGCGAGAAGGGGATGCGTAGGAATGGAACGCGACGAAAATACGCCTGCGTTCTACGAGGGTGCCGAGCGAGAAAAGGTAGGAGCGGTTATATATTTTCCTACCTCATGTGTGTGTGTGTTTAATAAATTCACATAATAATTAACGTTCAGTACATTGAGCGAAACTCGTGTATACACGTGGCGGAATTGTTGTTTCCACGGAAAACGCTTTCGAGGCGTGACGAGACCGGCACGTGTCTCGTTCCGCTCCTCCAAAAAGTGCGAAGGGGAGAAAAAAACGAGAGAAGAAAAGAAGCGGAGAGAACAGATTTACAAAAACGTTAACGAAGCGTGTCGGTGCCGTCGTCTCGCGATGAATATGTAAAGCGGAGACCGACTCGAGAGTTTAAGAATTCGGTCCGCGCGATCACGAGATAGTCCTTCATCATTCAGAAACCTAAGTACCGGTTTCGTTTTATTGAAATAATTCGATCGTTCTTGTTCTTCTGTGCGATGAATTCGACGTTGATATCTTGCGTGTGTCAACTCGATTGCCGCAATTTGGATCTCCAAATTTTGTTAGTAACGATCGGTTAATGCGGTCGTTTCTTTTACTTAAAAATTCTATAAAACCTGATTTAATATACGGAGGCGACCCGTGAAAATCGCCGAAACGAAAACCGTGGTATTGAAATGGGAGGAGGGAGAGGAGAAGAAGCTGAAACACGAGAACGAATAACCGCGCGTGTGATGAAATAGAAGCGGATGAAAAGATGGAAGTAGGTGAAGATAAAAACTTGCGAAGCAACGCAAGACGACGCAATGTATCGCAAATGTATCAATTTATCGCGATTAATGGCACACGCGCTCGTGTCCCGCTGTTGTGTCACTGATCAGCGCGGAGAGAGGCGATCCATCGATTTTTAACATCATCTCATCCGGCATTATCGGTTAACGTACATCTCACGTAACCGAAATCTGCTTCCACTTCGATTGACAGCGTGAAAAAAAGGAAGAAGGTTCTCGCGGTGTCTCAGATAACGAGACGCAGGGCGCATCGCCGAGAAGATTAGAAGGCGAATATCGATGACACGCGCCGCAAAACCGGTTTATTTCGCGCGACGCCTCGTTCGTTCTGCTCATCAACGGCCGGTGCGTCTCGATAACGAAGAATTTCTCGGAGCGGCAGCCACGACGTGCAGATGTGGTGTAAATGAGAATACGAGAGTCACAAAAATCGATTTATTTCATTATCATCTACAATTCTTGCGTAAAATATATGACAAAAACTAGATATATTCAATTTCGATATTAAATATTCGCTGAATTTGCTAAATCTCATATGTGAAACGGAACTAAAGTACGGATCATTGAGAATTAACTGAAGTACTGTATATGTAAAACATATGTAGGTACATTTATATAGAATTCTCTTTCTTTTTTACTTTTTCTGTGACATCACGTATGTATTGTAATATATATTTGTAATATACATTTGTGCATATGTACAATATTACTTCATTATAACTCCGTGGGTCCGGATAGTTATATTCCGTTTAATTTTTAAGCGGAAAATTGTCTATACAAGAAAATCGTTTTAACACTTTGCTGGTATCGGCAATAAAAAACAAAAAAAAGATCGATATATCGATGTGCGAGATATATTCTTGCGTAAAATATATTTCCACGCTTGTGCATTCAAAAATCAAAGAAGTGAGTCGCGAAGCGTTTTTAACGTCGTTTCGTATTGAAAAAATTTTTCAATCTAAATTGATCGACGAAATATCTTTCTCAGAACCGCAAATGTGAATATTGTTCTTCGAACTACCAATCTTCAACGTTGTCTATTACGCGATCTTTGTCAGATTTTTTAAATCGCTTTTATTTCAACAATTTTTGCCTATTTTACGTGTGCTAAGGATCGATAAACTAAGTTTTCGTTTAGTTTCTTCGCGTATGTATAAAAGTGATTGCTCGTAGGCACTGAAAACGGGGTGGTGTGTCTGTTGCGAGGTGCGCGCCGGCAGCAGTAGCAGCAGCCGCAAGGGCGGATCCGTGCCGTGTGCCGACCGCCGAACGCTCATAAAGCGCTAAATCGAATGGCCGGAGGGGAATCGTAAAGCCTGCTCGCGCCCCGGTAGCGAGAGATTAAATATAACTTTTTACGATGAGAACTGCGGGAGACCTGAAAGCGAAAGCTACACGAACGAGCCTTAGAAGCCGAGGGAGGAGGAGTACGCGCGTGTATATCGAAATCCATTTCGAACGCGCGAACGAGATATCGCTCGTGGAGTTCTGGCGGTCATCGAAAGGGACGGTGGATTGCAAAGTTGCTAGTCGGCGGCTAAAACGTAGTCAGTCCCGGTTTTTATTTACGAGCGGCGATTATGGTTTTCGTGACTATCTCACGGAACGGTTTCTCTCTCCGATAAAAAGCGCAAACTTGCGCGCGCGCGCGCGTTTTAAGTCACGGGAGAAGGAACTGGCTGGCTTCGTGATATCTTCTCCTCTTCCCTTCTTACTGCACTCTCTTCTTCTTCCCGTCGCGCAGGAAGATAGATAAACTGATAAGACTCTTTATTAGCTATATAGCCGGCAAACAATTCTATCGCGATAACGAGCTCTTCACGGCGACTTAGTCGCGGATTTACTTGCGCACGCGCGCGCGCGCACACACACGCACACACACACACACACACACACACACACACACACACATTTGAAACCGTAATCCGTGGCGCCGCAAAAATTATCGAAATAACAAAAAATACCCGTATGAATAGATATAATTAACGCACGGAGATCGATTGCATAACTGAAAAGATACACGATATCGTCGAACGGAATAGATTACCGTGTATCTATTTAATCTAAATACATAATCGTTCTACATGCTTCGCGTACTCTGTAATATTTATCTGTGGTAAATCCTGCGATAAAATCGGGGAACGACGAGTAGGCCGCCGACGAATTGAGGAGCGAGAGGTGGAGAGAGAGGAATCTTGCTCAATTTCGTTCACGAATCGTGAACACTGCGAAACGAGCCGCGCGCGCGTCCGTCGTGTTCGCGGGGGCATCTTAAACGATGATTAATTCTCGTCGAATGATGAGCACAACGACACGCGCATTACGCCAGCGAAACGCGTCGTTATATCTTGACATACGGTATATATCTCGGAGTGAAAACGCGCGGGAAGTGGCGCAAAGTGGTCGGCGATTTATTCGAAGTGACGAGCGGAAGAATTTCCTCTCCTCTCTTCCTCCTTCCCTACGGTATAGTTGCTTTTATTTATTCGAGCACGCTCGCGCAGCTGCGCGCTTCTCCGCTTCGGATTTCGCTTCGTCGTATATTTCAGGATGGAAATAAGCGCATAACCTTCGGACATTCTCGCGCAGAGCGCACGAATTCCCGAGTAACCGAAACACGGGATTACGACTCTCGGGTATAATCGCGCGAAATTCAATATACAAAACCGATCTCGACTCGATGCGTTGCTGACGACGTTCCATGTCCATTTTCGCAGCGGACGAGTCTCTCTAAAAATTCTTTCTTACAATTAGCAATTATTTGACTATCTCCGACCGTCATCTATTGCGACTTCTTGTCTTCCGTCGTTAAATCCGCAATTATTGTCGCGCAATAACGTCGTCAACGTGCTTAAGGTAATAATTAAGAAACGTTTTTTTTTCTCAACTCGGCGCGCGGCCGTAAAATCCCTCCCCGATCGCGCCTTTAAAAGGTCCGCACCGCGGATTCGTAACACGTTGCGATCGTATGTACGTAATATACGCGCCATCTCCACCGGATGCGGATCGGTTCCACTGCCGGAAGTGGAGTGCCTTTCCACCGCTTGCTATACGCGCGTGTTCGGCATGCGTTATTCGGCAAATCGCGAAAGTTCTTTCGCCGATCGTACCTCGAGAGTGCTATTATCGAGTGTATTTACATTTTTATATTTGTAAGACGTGTATAGTGGTTTTTTGAAGTTTAGAAATTATTTTACACAAAGTAGTCAAAACTTTTGTGTTTGCTTCTTGTATTATCTCTCGTTTTTTCTGTAAGACGCGATATAATTAAAATGCACAATTGCAATGACATCCTCGCGGCTGATTTCCGAAATCCGTTCGCGCGGAGAATCGTCGGCGCGCGAATACGGACACGAGAGAGATTTATTCCGTCGAGAAATGACGTCAAAAAATCGTCGCGTATGACGCGCGAGGCGCTGAACAAAACGCAAACGACACGTACGAGGAAGCGAGAAACCATATCGAGCGATGTAATAATCATTTTCCCAACGTCGACAATCGACACAACACGATAATTATATAGACGAAGTACTTTTTTAATTGTATTATTTACGTCGTCTTCTTCTCGAAAATTAATTACGGCAAGAAATTCAAATCTCCCGAGTTTCCATTAAAACGAACTGCTCGCCGTGCATCTATCGCCGATGTCCGGTCGTCCAATGGCGAACGAGTAACAGTATTTTTCTCGCCGTCAACCCATCGGGCTCGCCAAAGAAGAGAAGAAGAGAACAGTTACGTGTGCTCGCCTATGGCGAGGCGCAGCAGGATGCATCGCGAGTGATAATGACGGCGACGAGAAAATCACGGACGTGGCGTGCATCGGGCGAGAGGCGTGAAACATCCACGGTTCGGTGAGTCGATCGCACGCATAAATTTTATAGCTCGCATCGATCGGTCGTGCTGTAATTTAATTTTAATTTTACATAAAACATCTTGAGGAGAGAGGAGAGGAAACTAGAAAATTGATCTTTCCGAGAAGTCGATCGATTATCCCCTTCTTCTTATCTATACGTTCGAATTGATTTCGTATTTTTATGCAAACTAATTTATGCAGAACCAACCAAACTATTTCAATTGGTGTCTTAATTATGTAAATTTGTAGTTTGATCGATAGGACACATTATTGGCGTGTAATCGGCAATTTTTTTCGATTTTTCCCGATCAGTTCCTCGTTCTAATTCGCGTACCCCGGTAGTGGTCAATGAAAACTCCCAAGTATAATGCCCGGATTACGCGGGAGTGCCCACAATGGCTGCATTATAGTTATTGCCGTTAGTACGGACGCTGATGACAGCATTACCGTGATTGCCAGTTAACATAATGACCGTCGCTGACCAGCGACACGTATATATGTATAACGCGCGTACGGGGCTTTTCTGAGCGTTACGAGGTCGACGACCCTTGACCCCGCTCAAACTAGATAGATATACACAAGCGTTTCCTGAAAAGGAGAAACAATTGGCAATCGGCGCGCTCCTGAACGCGCGCTTGATCGCATTACTCGTAGAATAGAATAATGTTCGGCGCGTATGCACCGCACAATCCTCTCGAACACGCTCTCGGCTCGAGAACGAGTGGAATCTCATGTGCGCGGAATCGCGATTATTAATATGTTGCGATTTCGCGCGATATTCCATCGCGTGATATTTCAATCGTCGAACGCGATTGATTATTACCTACCTCCTATCGTTTTTCGTAACGCGCTTCGTTTCTCATGATTATATTCCGCTAGGAATATTACATCAAATTACCGAGACGAAAAAATTATTATTTATCGGAAAATTACGTGACTGCGCGCGATTAACAATTATAATACAATCTGTCTGTCTATTAACGCGCGGACTAATCGATGAGCATCGCCGATAACGGCGGAAAATTGATAATTACGCTTGCCTCGACGATGACGCGTAATTGCACACGTCTCCGCGCGACTCGATCCCGAGCGACTTCGTTTTGCCGATGACATAAAATTCATTTCCCCCGGTCTTCGAGAGCAATTTCGAAATATACATTATGTATAACACATTTTCTTTCACACATCGTGTGCAACTATAGGCATAAACGAGGCGAAAACGGTTTCGTGCTCGACCTACACACGTTCCGCGCAGATATTCGCGCAAATTGAACGATGAGGCCCGCGCGCACTCGAGATAAATAAATATCATGAGGGGGTTGGAAGAGATGCGGGTATGTATCTCGTGGAAATCAGTTGTGATAGTCGCTCCAGTGAATCTGCAGAAGCCTTCAGTTTCTTTTTTTTTTTTTTGTCTCTTCCCTTCTATCGACACTTCGACTTGTTTGACGAAAGAGGCTCTCGTCGGAAATCGGTCGCGATAGCGCAAAAATTCGAGCGAGTTGTTACGTAGTAATATTTCAACGTTTGATTGCTGATTACACAATATTTCAAATTAAGTTTTTAAAATTTTATATTCTAATAATTTGCGATTTTCTCTCCTCAAATCAAAGAGGCATTTCACTCGAGATGAGAATTCGCAAGAGTCGAACGATTGCATAGTAGTACATTACGTTTTATTTGTGTTGGCGCATACATTTGTTTTGTCGCATATATTTGTTTTGTGTGCCGATCGGTCTCGTGTCGCGCGCGGACGTCTTTTTCCGGTCTGGAACGATTCTCGTTTACATCTCGCGTTTACATTCGCCTGTCGGCGGCGTAACACGTGGTCACTGTTTCGCGCGTGCTACGGCGTAAACGCGCTGTCACGGCTGAGTCTCCGGAGGACCGATCGAGTGGTCGACCTTCAATTAGAAAAGAGATCAATAGGACTCGAAGTGCCGCGTGTATTACGATGTGTTCTACATACATTCCGTTATCGAGAAACCAGTGGTCTCTCGCAGTTTGCTTATAAAATCTCTCACGTCACATTGTTAAGTGACGCAATCATTTGAATAAAATGCATATCGGCGACGCAAAAAAGAAACGTATATTGTAATTACAAAATAATTAATTTTTGTAGATCATTTATACATTTTGTTTGTCTCGTTGTTGTATTGCCAAAAAAATTACACTAAGTTTTATATAATTATATTTTTCTACGTAATAATACATTGAGAGAGAGGAAGATCTTGAAATTATCGCAATTAAAACTTGCAGCTAGTTTTTAATATACAGAATCGATTTTAAAGTGTATCGCCGATTGTCTGTTGTTTTTTAAGAGCAATATTATCGCCAAAACGATAACGACACTCGCTAACACGCAACCCCCGTAAAATGCAGGGCTTCGCTTTTTGCGTATTTGTGGCACGCCGCTTGCACAGCGCGTTCTCCGCGCGCGCTTACAAATTCTCGACCTCCTCGCTTTTTCTCTCAACCCTTCCTTTTTTTTTCTCGCACGAGGAACGAAATACAGCAACGCGCGCAAGCACCAAAAATACATCGCGCGCTAGAGTATGAAACCAGAAGTAACCAGTAGCGAGAGCCGGTCTCGGCATCTGGCACGACAAAATATAATAACATAGAGAGAGAGCACGTGCGCGTATACACCACGCATGCACGTATGTATGTGCGCGATAAGTCGTTCCTGGATAATCTCGAGGATCATCGCGCGTGCGATCGGAGCCAGTCAATGTAGCCGCTCAGTTTTCGTTCCTCGCATCCTCTTGGACGAGTTCAAAATGTTTTTTTTTTTTTTTTAGACGCAGTTACCCATCCAGAAAATCTCGATCTCGACGAATTTAATTAACAAACTGAAATATCAAAAAAATTTCATAAACGCGAGAGTTCTTATTTAAGTTTTCATTTTGAAGGTTTAATTTGCGAAAATTTATTCCGAAAACAAACGCGCTTACAATAATTAACGTAATAGTTCATCAAATTATCCGCTTTATCAAGATCAAAACAACAGCGCTCCGTTGCTCAATTTACACACAACGTCGAAATGTAAACGGATATCTATTCTAGACGCGAACGGGAGATCCGTGGCGTGTTCCGCGAGCCGATTCGACGTGCTCGTCTGCCGCGCGCGCTTCCGGGGTGTTGCCGAAGGATATCGCCTTCCCATCCCGGCTTTTTTTTTCTTTTTTTTTTTTATCTTCGCGGAGAGACGCGACACACCTACACGCGAGCTTCCGGACGAAAACGTGACCGCGTTTTCGCATCCGTGTGTCCCGTGAAAAAAAAAATCCGACAAAGTCACGAATACGGACGAGCGTGACGAGATGATCTCGTAATAGATGACAGATTAGAACGCGCGTCTCTCGGAGTTATGTGTTAATCATTTTTGCCAAGTTCCAGAATTAGCAACGTGGAGATGAAAAGTCAATTTTTCGATATTAATTTATTATAATTCGAGCACGGAATTCACAGCATGCGAGATACATTCCGTCGCGCTGTTGTGACGCTGTTCCGCGAACACGAACCGATATTAAACCGCGCAGCTACTTTTACGTCTCGCCCGAGCTGGAAACAATAAAACAACGTCGGACGAATCGTCGACTAGTGGTGCAAAAGTGGCCGCGCGGCCCGCGCTCGTAAAATCGCGTTCCCTTGACGGTATTATAACGCTAATTGCTAGGAAATCCGGGAAGCCGCCTGCAAAAGAAGAATTCGCGAGCAAAAAACGTTGCTCGCGAGAGCGAGCAACGAGATCAGAAAACATTCGAACGACGACGATTCTCTCGCTCGCGTTGTTTACGCGCGTCGCTTATTTTCACGCGCATCCGCGGAGTTATAGCTGTAAATTAATTTCTCAAACCGTTATGAGACCGCAATGAGAGAGCAATTTTAATGAACAAAACGAAGCCAGTCCATTAAATTCTTTCTTGTCGCGCGAAAAGAGAAGCGATGGAGAAAAAAATTACTTGTTTCAGATAATCTACAGGGAGAACACACCGCGATCGCGGTAAGTCTCCGTCAAACGTGCTATAAATCACGCGATGTTACGATATTTGTTTTCGAACGACTAATCTGTCGAAGTTACGAGCGCTATCGGACGATTCCGGTGCGGAAGGTACATCCTCGTTCTCCAAAGAAAAGAAAAAGACTCGTCGTGAGTCGAATTTACTTTTTTATATATTTAATTATTTTTTTACTTTTGCGATTTTTATATCTTATTTTTTGTTTTATACAATCATGTAATTAACGTAATTTTAGGCGCCGATTGTTTTGGTGCTTAAACAAACGATGATTTTGGAATTCTAAATTTTTAATTTGTGATCAAAAATTCAATCTCCATGCCGCGATAAATATTATTTATAGTCTATTCGAATATTGTGTTTCTTCCCCGAGGCAAGTTGCGGCGCGTTGCAACGATCGCGCGGCCATGAAGAAAAGAGCTTTCGGAGACCGTCGGTGTTGTTTTCATGTATACATATGCGCATCAAGGTGTGTTCCTTGGCGCGACTCCATCGTCTTCGTTCACACGCGGTTAACATACGTTATCATCTTGTAGGAAACGATTCTACACAGAGAGAACGGTTTCTTTAGATTTAACAAATTTCCAATGAAATTATTCCAATGAAATAATTTCTTTG
>QVOB01017656.1:0-16756 GCA_014839585.1 Pseudomyrmex concolor | reverse complement strand
AAAAAAAAAAAAAAAAAAAAAAAAAAAAAAAAAAAAAAAAAAAAAAAAAAACAGGTAGGGCTGCCGATTGCCATATGGACGATAAAATCGTGGCTTTTATCGAAGGAACCTCATTCGCCCGGTCGACAGCCGTTTCGCGGGAGAAAAAAATTCTCGCGATCATAAAACGTAATGATTTCACCGAGTCGAGCCTCGGGAGGGGAGGGATGGTTAACGCATTCACGTGGAAACGGACGAGTATAACTCATTACCTTTCCTATTCCTAACTGCAATTCGAGAACGTGGTGTCACTCGTGCGCGATCTGTCGCAATTTATCGCGACTGTTACTGCAAAAGCCAACTGTTTCGCGTTGCAACAATTAATTAAAAAGATACTTGGGTTTTATTACATAACACAGTGATAAAATTTGTCTGGAGCGTTGTTTGTAATAGCGAATAATTACCATTTATAAAATAGAGTAGCGTGTTCTATATATATATATATTTTTTTTTCTTTTTTTTTCACGTAAAATACGCAAATGGCCAGGACACGTATAATCAGCTCGTTACGTGTTTTCATTTATATAATTCGGGTAATTCTATTTAATTTCCGGAACACAGCGTGACGCAACGCGCGCAACAAAAGTCACGTGTGTGACCTCGTTTTAATTATTATCGCTGATTAATTTTTTGTCTTATATATTTTAATTAATATATTTTAAGAGTTTGAATAAACTATGTTCTTAAATATTAAAACATATGAAAATATTTTTTAATAGTAATTGGATTACAATTCGTGATTATTTAAAAGACGAAAACTAACACGGTTTTAAGAGTTAAACTGAATTTAATTAGTCTTTTACAAGATTATTTCTCGCACATCTCTCTCGGAATGCACCTGTTATCCCTCTGCGAGCGCGGAAAGCAGCTTTTGTCTCAAAGATATAACTGCGTTCACGCCGCGCCGTAAATCATCTCTTAAAGCGCGCGCGATTAGCGCAATTAGCTCTCTAAACCGTCGATTCGCCGCTGAAGTTTCCGGGGCTAACGAACGCGGACGGACGCGCGTATAATTAGTTCCACGAAATTCATTCTCATCGCGCGCGACACATTGTCATTCCGCCAATTTCTCGAAAACGAAAGTCGAAGCGCGCGCGCACTAGAGAGGATTCGATGCTATTTACGGACAGAGAAAAAGAAAGAGAGAGCTTCGTAATTGACGTCTCGTCGAAATTCCGTAAATCTCCCCGAGTGTATTCTCGACCGTACAGCGGTCGCGCGGTGTTTCTCTAATGAACCGCGGTAATGATCGCGTTATATACAGTTGCTCTTAACGGAGAAGTAATTAATGAGCTTTCCACACAAATCGCGCGAATGCACGCGTGTGTGTCTCGCGACTATTAACCGACATTTCCAACATCTGTTATCTCAGTCGCGTCCGGATTACAATTTAACGTGTGATACACTTGTAACGTAATAAAAAACTACTTGTAACATATGTATAAAAAAATATATGCGCGATATATTTTTGCAGCCTTATCGATTACGTGAATCGAGAACAGAGGAAATATCTCATCTTACGGTTTTTCTTCACGGATGTTGTTTTGTCTTTTTTTTTTTTTTTTTTTTTTGCGCGATCACGCTTTTCCTACGGACCGCTTGTTATTAGCGCGCGGTACTGTTTGTTATTACGATAATTCCCACTCTCAACAAATAGTCCGACTCATCGTTCGCGACGGGTCATTAATTAGCTCCGCGAAATGAACGACCATGCGCCGCGATCTCCGTTGAAACGGAGATTCGAGAGTGTCTCTTTATCTGTATGCTCACTTCCTACGACGTTACGTCGCGAAAACTGTAGTTTACGAGCAACAGGTGGTTATAACGAATATTATATATTCGCGGCGACGTTGTGCACATCGAGGCCGCGTAATTGTGCGATCCTTTACGATGCCGAATTTATTAAACGAATTCGCGAATTCACGAACGGATCGACTTCGCGATCGAATAAATACACAAGATTACACACACACACACACACACACTCTCTCTCTCTCTCTCTCTCTCTCTCTCTCTCTCTTCTCTCGTACGAAATGTGGAAGTTAAGGAGAGTCCCACCTTTGCGCAATTTAATCGCCGGGATCTTAATTACAGTCGGACTCCCTTTCGTAACTCACGACTCTCTTGATACGGTAATTGAGACGCGTAAAGGAGACTCGAACGTGATTGGATATATTAATTATAAAAGAGAAGAGAGATAATAAATGTGTGTGTGTGTGTGCTTTCTTCGACGAAGTTAATCGTTTCTTATAACCGACGATCGAATTTTTTGTAACAATAATAAAGTGTGCAAAAGCAACGTGACATTGGATTCTCATTAAACTTTCCGATTGATATCAATAGAAAGCATCGATATCAATTAAAATCAATAAATTAATAAGCGTCAATCGATCGCGCGGCGATAATTGATGCACTTATCGAGCGAAGTGTTTCTCGACGAAGATGCGATTCGCAAAGGCGGCATTCAATCAAACGCCTCTTTCTTTTTCTTTTTGTAACGCGCGCATTTTTAATTATGCACTCACTTGTCGTCCTACTTTAAAAAAACCGCACCCACGTGCGCTTGTGCGCTCGTGCCCACGCGCTCGTTATAAATTATGCGCCGGCCAATCGCGCGCGTTAGCACTTCGCGGAATAGCGAGCGAGCGAGCCTGGGCGTGTATGGATGTGCTTCCAAATGCCCGTTTCTCATTATCTCTCCTTGGAAACTGTCAGTTTTACAATTCCCGCGCAAATCCGACGATATTTCAACGTTCGAAATCAAATCTTAATAAAGTAGATAACTCGCAAAAGAGAAAAATGCAACATACACATTTTCTCATCTTTCTTCCTCTCTCTCTCTCTCTCTCTCTCTTCCCTGAAATGTGGATTATGGATCACGACGCTTCGTTATATTGGAGAACACTTGCCGCGCGCGCGTGTCGGCCTGCGCGCATCAAAAGCAGGCGACAAAACACACCGCTCGATTCTCTTTCCAGGTAAATTAGAACGAGGGAAGAAGGAGCGCATTATAGAGAACAGAGATTGTCCGCGACCCGCACGTACGGCGCGCGTGTTGCGCGTGCAATGTGCGCGTTAGCGGTTAATTAGCGCTTAATTATTCGACACACTCCCGTGTGTTCGCGCGATTCGCGTCGTACATACCGAACGGTGAGGAAACGGGGGTGGGAAAGAGAGGGAAAATCATGAAGACGCGGTTCCACACCTCGTCTCTGCACCTCGGTCCAACTTGAACGAGAAGAAGGAGGAATCTCTTCAGCGCCGAGGCGAATTTGTCAAGGATGCAGGGCGTCTCGACGGAGGGCGCCTCACCCGGCGGTCGCCGGTTGTCCCGCAGTTTTCACTCCTGCCTTCGCGGAGCCGACCACGACGACCTCGAATCAGGTATCTAGCATGTACGACGACGAAATTGCATGTTGCGCGCTCGCGGCGAGCGAATCGTTACTGTAATTACAAGACATATCGCGGACACGTATATCGCGCTGCGCTTATTATTACGAGAGGATATATTTTAGCGGGATAAATGTTTTCAAGTAATGTCTGCGCGCAGCAATCCCGCTTCTTTATTTCGTTCATGAGATTGAAATGTGACGGAATGCGATCTTTTTTTTTTCTGCGCGCTCGAGCGATTCTTTTTATGGCGCTGATCGAACGCCGATCCGGGGCGCGTAGGATAAACGACGCGCGTGATTAATAATAAGCACGTAGGTGAATATTAAGCCCTACGCAATATCGCGTGCCTACGCTCGTTAAAGTCGCGCTTTGCCGCTCCCGATCGCCCGCCGGTCCGGATCGCCTCGCGCCTTCCGAAAGAAAGTTCGGATATAATTCGCCGATAATTTCCATATAGCTAGCATCGTTTATTTTCTTTTTCGTCTCTGCAATGTTGTTTTTTTTTCTTATCTTGTATTTGAGTTAGAAGTAATTAAAAGAGGAAAGAAAAATTGTCCGAAAACTAATTTAAGGCGAGTTACCGCTAATAAATTCGAAGTGAATGTCGTGTTAGTAAATTCTAATAGTATAGTCTGCGCTGTCTCTGCACGATGGAATTCCAGATGAACTATTTTCATCCGACCGACGGTTTACCGTAGTCTTCGTACACACAGACGTGGATCGTCGTAAAAGTCACGGCGCGGAAATACGCGGTTGATACTAAACAGATGACAACACACGCACACACGCGCGCGCACGCGGGTCCGCGCACCCACGTGACACGGGCTGTTTATCGAGGAGGAGGCCGTGCTCGTGGTTGATACACACGATCGCATACATCGCGCACCTCGAACGACGACGAGTGTGGCGACGAGTAAGTGTAAGCGAGGGAGAGACCGCGTTAATATTTACTTTCATACACAGCCTCCGTTCGCCGCAGTCCATTCCCGCGACTGCATCGTGTTCACTGTGTTCTCTCTGACCGTCTGCGGAACTTCTTCTTCGTGAATCGGCTCGGTCCCCGGCCCGTCGCGATCCCCGACGCGACGATAATTACCGTCGACGATGTGAAACCGCGAAATTAGTTGCTGATTGACGTACATTTACGCATGTGGAGGCACGACGCCATTTTTTCTGTTGTGTACACAGTTATCGAATGATCGGCGAATGATATCGTCAAGCATCCATCGTTTAATGACACAATCGATGGTTTACGAGGGTCCTCTAAAATTTTACACGAGCACATTTCATTTTTTTATCGTTGACAGATTACGGTACAATGTGTGTAGGTACGTGTATGTGTGTCCAATTGATAACGGTATATACTTTGATAGGATATATCTACGTGACGATATTTAAACTGGAACGACAGCGATAACGTCAGTCTAAGATGCGACTGAATATCAAAATGCTAGACGTGTGTGTGCATTATAACCGTCGATTACGCGATATCGCGATGTGTATTATTAATATTTATGTATAACGAGGTACTTTTGCCGCAACCTGTGAGTGTTAACGACGCGTGTTCGCGTTATTTCTGCGAGACCGAGTAAACTGTTTCGCTGTTGGGTTATTACAAAATATATGCATTAGTCGCCGATTGATGTATGGTCGAAGAATCCGCGAACATCCGAACACGGCCTCGCCGCGATCGATCATCCGATCTGGACCAAACAGGAAGACTTTCTACGGAATTCCGTTATTACCCGAGTGGAGATGATAGCCGACGTTTGAGCGATCGTTAATGTCAAGAGAGATATTCACCGCCGCAGTCAATCGATAGTGAAGGAACCGCAAGGCGAAAGTTTCCTCGATCCTCGCATAATTTGCATCCCACACGCTGTCGGAAATTGCGAACGATCGCGACGACGGCAACATAGTCGATGCTCTCTTGTCGAAAAATTTCTTCTTGACGTGTGTCGCGCGAGGAGAAGTGACATCAACGAGAGAAGAGATGAATTGAAGCGCGAGCCAATGATTCATTAGAGCGAAGGACCGATACTTTTTGTTCGTGCAATTTTCCAGACGGATGATCTAACAATCGCTCGAGTGCTCCTTGCGGTTCTAAAGATAATTCGCGCATCAACATGAGAATCCGTTACGTGCCGCAAGATACCGGCAGCAACTGCCACAGACGTATGTCATTTATATTTTTAAAGTTTTCATCACACGATGATTAGATAAATATCATATTCTCTAGTTCATAAAAAAAGTTTAATTTAGTTTACAAGAAATATTTAATACATTATTCTTCTTTAATATAAAAAAGAAAATTATAAGAGTGTTGGAAATACTTTTTTCTGACTGAGAACACATGTGTGAGGTTTTTTTAAACTATTATTCTTGGCCTAGTATATTTTATCAGTTGCACAATAATTGCTTCATATGCTGCGATAGCGTCGAGATACAAGTTAGCTTCGAAACTTTGCAAACAACGTCAATTTTCTAACGGATATCGAATATACATCGACGATTTTTTTTCATTTCATTGTTCCCTTCGATTTATATTAACTATATTAGAAGATTTATAATCAATGTTACACATGTGTCGTAAATCTTCGCGAAATTTGCTTGCGGTCGTAAATTTTACGAGATGCTCGTCGGCCACAATTATTTACAGTTATCGAAGATAAATTACTCGCATATACACGCAGCCCTTCGCATTTTTGCTCCGTAAAAGACAATCCACGCGCATCTCGCGAACGTCACAGAACCGTCTCTTGTCTAAAAGCGTGAAACGAGTGAAATAATTTGTTTATATTGACGTGCTTTTTCACATGCGTCTACTTTTTCATATATTTCTTGTTGTATTTTTAACGTCCGACTCGTCAACTCGGTCAACCCGATACTATTACCGCGTCGATCGTCACGCAGGGAAAAAGGCGGCCCGTTAGACGCGCGATGTGTGTTTTGCGCGGTGTCTCTTCTGGAGATATCGAACTCGATTCCGGCGCGCGTCGGTCCTTCTCTCTCGAAGCGAGCCGACAAAGCGTCTTAAACGAATACTTATATATAATACGCACGAGATGATGATCGGCGCGAAACTCGCATCAAAGACGGTTATTTCCGCCGATTTACGTCGCTCGCATCAAGAGAGAGAAAGGAGTCGAGTTTTCCGCAGTTCTCTTCTGTGAGAAACCTGTGAGTGTTTGGCGGTGGCGAATGCGATGTAATTGCTTCATATGTGTGCGTGTGTATGTTAAAAGCAAAAAATATATTGTATGTGTACGTTGCGTTATCCCCGAGGTTGTAACATTCTCTGGACGGAAATCCCGTTAATTTTCTCTTACATTTTCTATTACACAATTTGTAACGCAGATTATTTTCTTTCTTGCTGAATGTTTTAACGTTATTCGCCACTTTTGGTGATTTTAACATGCGAAATTCAGCAGAAGATCGAATAACGTCATTTTGTTTCACTGCAACTCGACGAAAGGACATTTTCCGCGACGAGCTTCGCGTTCATTAAAAATATTATTAACAGACGTAAGCGCAAAGTATATATATTAGCAAATGGCACACAAAGAGATGTACAAACGCGCGCGTACACACAACGCGTTTTAAATTAATCACAATTCCGTCTCTGGGTTAGAGTCTGTGCATTTAAAATTTAAACGAGTATACGAGGGCGCGCGTTTCTCTCTCGCGCGCGCGTATAGCGTTATTATGCGATTTGCAGGCTGACGTGTGTTTTAACAGCGCGTTAAGCTCCATTAAAATATAAATTTCTACAAAAAGCGTTGCCTACTCGTGAAACGGCGAACATTATGCGAGAAATAACAAAGAGAGAGAGAGAGAGAGAGAGAGAGGGGGCGGGCTCTGCATCGCTCGCTCCGGTGCATTTTCCGCGCGCGCGGTTATTTCAGTTATTGTAATTTTACGAATGACTGGATTGTCGCATAAAGCGATCTAAAACTTTCTACAAGTTTTTCGCGCAAATTGCACATTTTCGTTAAAATTCGGCGATGTGATTTATTTCTCGTTAGCATTTTGATTTTTAAATCGTAGGCAATTGTGATAATAGGTTATTTGAAAACAACAAAACGAAAATAAGCATGTGGGGAAAAATTACACCTGCTCGTTTTCTTTTTCTTTTTTTTTTCGGCAAAAGCAGTTCAAATCGTACGCGTGAGACGAGCGAATCTTATTCGCGTATCCGTCGGACGGATCGTGAATACAAACTATAGACTTTACGGTTCGGATAATTGGATAAACACACAGAGAGCCAATTTTAATGTCTCATCACACCGCCCTTTCTTGTTCCTTCTCTTAGCACGCTCGTTAGATGTTCATTAAAGAGGGGCGAGAGCTCGAGTAGCTGCCATCGGGCAATTAAGTCGTGCGATTACGCGAGAGAAGCGAACGGGGAAGAGATAGATTTATTTATAATCCGGATCGATTTCTACATACGCGAAGATACTTCTCGTGTTCTCTTTATCCCTCCCCATAAAAAGTTTTTTATTAACGTACATCGAAATAACATTCTGCGTGCTATTTAAACGAATTATAAAAAAAGAGTACTTTACGAGAAGAGAATATACGAACATGTCCATTATATTCTCGCGTTTAATTATCCCCGTAAAACACGTCGATGCTCGGGGCAATTATTATTTATTTAAAAAATGCGCGCGCTCCCGAACAACGTCGATTACGACGAGTATAAACGCCGTTAAAAAGAAGTTGCACAAGCGTTTCGCATTTTACATACGCAAAAGCGTCCCGCGACGCTTGTCGAAACGCTTGTAAACGCCGTTCGACATTCGAATTCACGCGTCAGAGAGAGAGAGAGAGAGAGAGAGAAATCTAAACCGCAAACACGTGTCAATAGCAGACCTCGTTCAGTCTTTTTCCTCCGATTGTATTTTGTTGCATGAAACGTGTAACCTTATCATCTGCAATTTCTCTCTTCTCTCAAGTTACAACATCGAATTTCATTGCAAAATTAGAAATTGCACAGAAGCGCGATCGGTGTCCGCACACAAGATTTAAATTGTCGAGGAAATGTTTCTTTTTTTTTTTTGTTTGCAATATTAATTCCCTCGCAAAAATCGATACTTTCACGCGAGTTCAGAAATTTCTTCCGTGAAAAATCCGGGAGATAATTGGATATGAAGTTACTCGTAATTACACATTATCGAGAATAAGAGAAGCAAAAGTGGGTAAACATTAGTAAAAAGATGGCTACGAGCTTGTGTCTATACTTTCCCCGCGACAAAAACTTGTTCCAAGCGAGACGGCTAAAAAGTCCCGGGAGTAAATTTACTTTTGTGTGTTTGTTCGGATGAATTTACGATTGATTTCGACTTCCACGTACTTAGCGATCGGCTGACAGCCGCGAACGTTCCGGACACGGGATTAAATTCCACTCGTTCGCAATGTTGTAAATCTAGTTTCGAGGACAGTTTACGTGTCTATCAACGGCGCGCGATCAATCATCCGTTGCACACCGTTGTGAGAGAGAGAGAGAGAGAGCAAAAAGAAACGTCGGTCTGTCTCATTTTTCTTTTTTTTTCCGAGTGCCGACTTTTGCTTTCGCGATAAAACCAACTTTCAAAAGCGCTCGCGCGTGTAAACAGAGTGCGCCGATTACAAATAAATAATTGACATTAATTTCTTTAATTTTCTCGAATATCGCACGATTTGCATAAATAAGGAGAGCCGCGCGAGATTTTCTCTTTTCGCTGATAAATTTAGCGCGCGATACTCTCGACAATTATCGTCGATTAAATACGGTGGAAGTGAAAATTGCAACAAAACGCAGTAAAATCGTTCGCACCGGTCGTAAAAACGTACTCTCTTTTTTCACGCTTTTACTTGGAAAATATAAATTTTCTGTTCTATTTCGAGAACTTTTTCTTTCTTTGACTGTTCTTTCTTTGAATGTTCTATTTCGAGAACTTTTTCTTTCCGTGACATACTTTTCTCGCGTAAGCGATGTCGTGTGTTTCACCGAAATCGTATTGGAGTCTAAGGTACATATACGTTGTGCGTTTATCTGAGAACTCGTTCAAAGTGTTTGGAGGTTTCATTAGACATTCTCTCAGGCCGCTAATATTTGCGCGTGCCGTCTCGCCGTCACATATAAGATCGACCGCAACCGCTCCGGGAGACAGAGACGTGCAATTAGTTGAGAGATCTCGAGCGGAGGACTGTGAGAGGGAACTAGAGAACGGGGTTAGAACTGTCGGCTGTCTCTTCTCGCGGAACGCCCCGTCCTGGCGCCCCGTAACAGCGCGCCGATGCGTATATATGTATATACATCATATGTACGATGATAATTTCGCAACGCTCGCACGCTCATTTTGTAGAAAGTCTTCCCGAGAGAATGATTCCCGCGGCGCTTTTCAGTGAAGAATACTTCCCGCGCGTAATATCCGAGCGGCGAAAAATCGCGTCACTCAAATTACGACTTGTGTCAAAATGTTACAAGAATTGGGAAATTTACTCCTCGGAAAGAAGCAAAGAGACGTATCAAAGTATCACTTGAGATCTTATTTTCGGTTTTTGTTTTCCGATGTAGTTTTCCATTACGGTTTTATATTTTTATTCTGCACATCATGTGTGACTTAATGTGGGGAGATTTTTTTAAATTTCTTCTGAAAAAGAATCAGAAAAAAAAAAACAAATAAATATAAATGAGCGTCTAATAAAACTCGAAGACGAAGATACCGGTCGCGTAGCACGCTTTCAGCGTCGCAGAAACGGAACAAAAACGTACAACGCGGGTCTGTAATTAGCGCGACCGCTTGGCGCGCGCAATTAGACGAAAGTGTCCACGGCGGATGCGCGACGTCTTACCTGCCGCCTGCCTGCGACCGTTGCCTGCACTTGGCGCATCTCTCGAGACTCGCGAGAATTGGAGCATGATCTCCCTCTGTCTCGACCGGGAACGTCCCCCGTTCGTTACGACCGCGTGACGCGTCGTGAAAAAGTCGTCTCCGCGAAACGGAGCAGCTGCCGCGTAACAAGAACCGGCGGCGTGGCGCAGAACTCGACGCGCACGCATTTCTGGTTCCGTGACCGCGGATGCGTGCAATATATGACGATACCGATCGCTTGATCCGGCCGCTAAATATGTATACTTTAAAGCTGCACATGCGTCGAAGTTTGTGTCACGAGGAAACATAAATCATTTAGCCGTTATTAAGATTCACCGTAGAATTTATTTATTGCGATGTGGATGTCGTGAATGCGCAGCGATTTAACGATCTCGACGAGTTTTCTTGGAGCGTTAAAATGCAAGATGGAAGCAAAAGTGCAAGTGTGTTTGTCTTAAGACGAGAAATTAGGAAAAAAAAACTTGCTAGAATAACAAGAACTTATCTTATGGCCAGCAAGAAAAATTTGCTAAGTCTATAATTGAGATCTTTGTTTTGTTAATTGAACATGCAATACACAGTCTGTGATCAGTCGCAAAGCGACTGACAATGAGATTGATTCAGCGGTAGAACTTTGCAGGCGATTATAAATCCATTTCGATCTTGAACGCTTTAATGTTCAACCTGAATTAGCACGACCATGAATTTTTTATGTTACAGGTGAGTCTAAGAGCAGATCCTTATCTAGAACCATTCGTTCGGAACGGAACCGCGATGCGCGAGGTAAGTGTCGAGCAGTAACGCGTGTGTCTCTTTCTCTAGTCCTGTTTTCTCTTCATTATTTTCTATTTTTATCGTAGCGTACTTGAGAAGTTATAAATAGCCAGTTAACCCGTTGTCACTACACTATATGCATATGTGCACCAACGAAAATTGGAAAAACACGATTTTTTCAAAAAGTTCTTTTTATTTTTTGTATTTGTTACTAAGAAGAATTTTTTTGGACATTTTTAACTAATTCCATTTAATTTCTGAGAATTGTTTATTCCTATTTTCACTAGTTTTAAATTATTTATCAACTCACTACTGGAAAGTTATTCAACTTCAAACATGCGAAGTGCAAAATTGCACCAGTGTGGTGACAACGGGTTAAAAGTTACAAAAATTATTGCAAAATACAATGAGGGAAAACGGACAATTACGGAGAAGTTGCGTAAACTCAAAAAAATATGAATTATTTAATTAACATTAATTAATCGTAACTTAATCGAGTGCAGATCGCTTATATCCGATCGTTTGAACGTTTCCGGCTGCTGAATTCGAGTCGCGTTTCAATGCGTTGCAAACCCACACTTGTCGCCTTTGTGCTCTCCGCGCAAGAGACAACAATACCGTTCGTAGAATAAGAGATGACAACAATCTTTCGTGTCACAATAGCGGTTACATGTAACGTTGCACCGGGAAAACTTCACCTCTTTGTTTCCGTCGCCTTGACAACTTGACTGACGGAACGATGTTCTAAAAATATAAGCCTCTTAGACGGACGGATGCGCGCGATAATATGTTAATTCGCTCAAACGCCACGCGATAACGCGAAGAAACGTTACTTTACGAGTTTTCCGGTCAGCGATAAAAACTTGCACAGTCGTGTGTGATATGTGAATTGTTGAGGCAAAAAAAAAAAAAATTCAATTGAATCTTACTTTCGCGAGGCACGCGCGTTACGATCCGAGTTGCGCAACTGTAAAAATTAAGGCGATGTCAATTCCACGACGACGACGGGAGAAACGCCAGGTGATCGAGCGAAAAGTGTTGGTGTTAATGAGCATTGTCTACTTTTGATTCGCTGCCGTGTGTTTAACGCGCGCATTGTTAAGCCGCGCAATACACCGACTGTATACAAATCAATCACGAGACGGAATCTCGTAGGCGCTTCAATGATGGGATAATATTCACCAGATGATCAATTGAGCGCGCAAATGCCTTAGCATTCTTTCCGTTCTCTATATAAATAGCAATTCTCCATTAAAGACAAATGATATGTTATTACGCTCTTTTATTTTTTTTTTTTTTTTTTTTTTTTTTTTGGATTCTCGCACTTTTCGCGTTCGCAATTTCGTTTCGCCGACGCGACGAGAATGGAATTTACGATGGGTAGGAACGTGCTGATGCGTTTTTACTTTTCTGGTCTTTTCTCGCTCGCGTCCGTAAAAGTTTAATTGTCGCCGGCCGGCTAAATTAGATTTTTTCCACTTTCCTCTGTGGTATTTTTACAAAAAAAATGCACTTTCTCTCGCTAGCAAGTCATTCGTAACATTCGTAATTTGTCGTGAACGTCGGCGACGTTTGTCATAACGGCGACTTTCTCGGATTCTTGTTACAAAAAGTAATTATTCCATTACATGTTACTAGACATTACACGATGAAATACGTTCAATTTGTCGCGAAAGAAGACTCATAAAGGTCGTTCTACGTAAGATAGACGCGGATCGCAGGCCTTGCGGAATTGATTAATCACGTTGGTCGATTGGCCGATTTGCAGAACAACCTTAACGTCTTTGTTTATTAAAATAAAATCGCATTGCAACAACTCGGACGAAAAAGAAAAAAACATTGCTGAGAGTTTCCTCAGGCTCTTGTTCCAAAAAGTAAGATTCATTAAATATCAATTGCTGTTACATAGCATTGTGAGGATAAGAGAGGTAGAAATAGACCTGGCAGTCCGTAGTTACATAGTCAAAGTGCCGACAGAGAAGTGTTTATATATTATCAAGTACTGGATAAGTCACTGAAGACTACATATATCCTGCAGTGTGCGGCTTTATCGACATTAGAATCGGCACAAGAACCTGCGGACTGGCTCGTGGCGTCAGACGCGGCTCGTTCTGGAAACGCTGAAGCGTACCAAGATTGTGGTGGGTAAGACAGAGACCTTCTCCAACGGGAAAGTTTAATATAAAGAATTATTATATTAACTTATAATTAAACAACAAATCACCAGTGATATAAAATTTGCGTAACCTGGACGATTTACAATATTCTTTCGAACTATTCGAAACTTTTTACATATATTACATGAAACTTTATACAGTGCACACAGTGAAATAGATATTTACACAGTGAAATAGATATTTATCTTAACATATAAACAATTATTTTTATCGCGACGCAATTTGATAAGTTTAACCACAAAACAGAGAAATTTTCTTTACGCTTTATGAGAGGCGACATTCTTCTCGTTGTTCCGCGCGCATAATAACTTGATTGGCATCACATGATTGCCTCGTTAATTATTATCAATAATTACCGCGTCCAATTATATGCGGCTGTGTGACATACGTTCGGTCTTTCACATCGCGCTCTTGACGCGCGCGCGCGCGCGTATGTGAGCATTTAACGGTCGGTACACCCCCTACAAGGCAGGCGGTAAAGATCACTGTCGTATATGGGCGTTCATTCGTCGGATCATTGACCGTGCGAGGTGATACCGTATTCCTTCACGTCGGAGCGTTCGCTGGTTCGTATGCGCGCCCGCGCGCGCAAGCAAATCAATTTCCACTTAAAGCCTCGCTCCGAAGCAGCTTCCTTCGTTCGTAAAACGCCCTTTCTATCGTGCTGTATCCGCGCGATCTATCTCTTTTGCCCGCGTCGGAATTGCGTGACTCTCGCGGAAATTGCCTTCCGGCCAAACCGGCCAGCGGGTCTCGATCCCGAAGGGATTCCCGCTATTCATTTAAGCGGCGCGCACCCCCGCGTTGGAAATTAAGCGCTTCGCGAGCTGACCGAGTCCACTCCGGTGGTCCCGTATCATTGATATCCGCTACACGGTTTTGCTTGGATCTCATCGCGTCTAATTGCGAAAATCTTCTACGGGAGATCCGCGGGATGAGACTGTTATGATGCGTTTTCTCTCTCCGCTGCTGTGATTGGCGTATTTCGCCTAAGTCGGCCGTTATAATTATCCTCCTTGGGAATAGAAGTTTCAGAATCGCCAGGTTGCCGTGTGGATTTTCTGAAACACAAGTGTGCGAACAGACGAACGAGATCGAAGTTTTGTATATTCGAAGCGAATATTTATTGAAGGGAATTAATTAAATTAACTTGATTTGATTTTTCAAGTTGTCTCACAACTGTTTCCCATCGTGTCACTTTGTGACACTATAAAGCTTTCCTTTCTAATTTGTCTCTTGCAAGCTTCGTTTCTTTCCCACGTCTCGCGTCGCGGTCAGTCCTCCTCATCTGTCATCAAAGTGAGACGCACTTATTCAACGCCGCATCATTATATCGTCTAAATGCGTCTAGAAAATCTCTCGTTTTGCGTTAAGTGGTATCGCGCGGTAGGCGCGCGACGGTTTTACAAAAATTTCTCCACTTGCGGTTAACTCGCGAGTTCACAGTTGTGGCACTTCCGCGGGACACTCGGTTCCCATGATGAATAATCCCCTAAGATAAGTGTATATGAATAACAGCTTTCTTCTGGGAGATTGAAGTATACAATAATGAAGGCTCGTAATTTTCTTTTTTTTTTTCCACCTACTCTTGAGCGTCCATACGCCTGATTAAGACTCCGCGTAAGAAGAGCGTCTCTTAATGCGCTGTTTATTTGTTTCATCACAAATGATTGACGGCCGAATAGGAAATTGACTATGAAACATATAGAGGAGACCGGTATCAAAGTCTCTGCCACGGGATTCTGCAATGTCACGAACATGGCGCGCAATGTGTCCAGAAAGAGAGAGTGTGTGTGTGTGTATGTGTTGTGTAATATAACAGGAATCATGTACGGCTGAATGATCGTTGCCAATACAAATTTTTTCGTCCACACTCGTGCAAATTAACATTCTCCTTTCAATTTGTTACGACAAGTGGCAACGCGCGCGCGCGCGCGACTTTTTCGCTTATCAGTTTGCGTTTTCTTTGTAGCCGAGGCGACGACAGATTGCCATCGCGTTGCATCTCTCGTTGCGCTCGCTAGAACCGAGCATCATCTTCTCTGCGGTTGCACAGTCACGTACTACTCTCTGTCTTTCGTTGCATCCTCGAAGCTGTCTTCCTTCATTCTCTCTCTCTCTCTCTTGCGTACTTACTTCTCCGTATCACTGTCGCAGGGATGTAGCAGAACATCCCGGGTTCTCTTTCGATGGAAAACGATCGTTACACAGCGCGTGTCGCGTACGCAAAATAAAACTCATGAATTGAGAATGTGAAAAAAAATATAAAGCAATATCGATAATAAATATAAAGAAAATATCGATAATCGATCTTTTTCTTTGCTTTCGTTTGGTGTCGGCTCGCGCGATATATTAGACATCACATTTCGTGCGGCTTACGTTCGGCTCCGAAAACAACGTCTCGTTGTTTTTCCTACATGGGTTTCTTGTTACCGGGAATATTCTCGTGCTCGGCGCGCTCACGCGAGAATTTCCGCCTCCGCGTCCCGTGCCTTGCCAAAGGATTTCTCTCTCCATTTTGAATTCCGATACCTCCGACGCAAACTCATCCTCTTTTTGTTTCCTCGATCGAGGAAAGACGGACGCGTCACAGAAATGTTCGCGACGCAAAATACAATTTACGGCCGGGAAAAAAATTTAATACGAAAAATGTATTAGATTGTAATTTATCTTCAAATTAATATCGGAGCAAAAACTGAATGTATAGCAAGTAGCGCGTGGACTACTTTCACGTGGACAAAAGTGACCTGCCGCTCGTCATAATTATCGCGCATAAATTACGTCGCAATCGCTACACGTCAATGCGTGTTTGAAACTGCGAGGTAGCGAATTAAATACCCTGCCGGCGATGTTGGAGATACAAGCCGCCTCAGGGAGACATCCCGTAACTCCGAGCGATATCCTGGAAGTGTTAACAAAAAGTTTTACTCTAGCCGCGAGCATCTGGGAGCTTGATCGCAGACCCAAGTTTATATTTCCCTGAGCGAAGTACACGACTTAACGCACTTAACTACTGACACTGTTCTACTGTTAACTGCATTAAATCACTCGTCTCTCGAGCGAAGGCGGAAGATGATGATGAAGTAGGTTCGTTTCGCGATAGAAACGAAACGATCGAAAAATGAAAACTTTTATTGCCACAAAAAAAAAAAAAAAAAAGAAACGAGGGTCAATATTTAGACGCGTTTTCAAATAATCGAAGCTACACGCGCGAGAATTCTTTTTTTTTTTAAACCATGACGACTAGTCTTTTTTTTTCGACGTTTCAAAAGCAGCCTTTCATTTCAATATCGCGTTACTTCCACCGACTTTGTGGAATTCCGAAAGAGGGATTGCTGGATGTGTAGTACGCGCGTTTCAGGTATCTGTAAATTTATTTGTAGACGTCGGTGGAAGTGCATTCCAGAAGTAGCTCGGAATTTCTATCTCCCGAGTGCGATAGATAAAGGGAAACACACCGCGGTTACTCTGGACACGGTCTCTCGCCGCCTTTTCTTTTATTCAGAATCTGTCGCG
>QVOB01017645.1:0-13886 GCA_014839585.1 Pseudomyrmex concolor | reverse complement strand
AAAAAGAATAAAACAACTACTATGACGTGAGCTTCATTTTTTCGACGCTGGGGTGTAAAAAACATCCCACGCGACTACTCCCGGGTTAAGCATTAAAAACTATTGGTGAAAGTTCCCTTTTAGGAAAAGGCCTTTCTAATAACCTTGTTTTTTCACATATATCATAAAGATCGTTCTCCCAAATAACTTTCAAAAGCCGTCGCTTATTTATTAAAAAGTTGTTAGTAAAAAAAAACAGTTTCATAAATAGACTATCGTTTTTCGATATCGCGCACATGCACATTTGAGAAATAAATACATTTTATTCGTCTCATTCATTAGTTTTTCTACGAAAGGGAGAGAGAGAGAGAGAGAGAGAGAGAGCAATAATAAAGCAAGATAACGACAAAATTCAATTTTGATATTTGTATATATGAAAGTGGCAATTACTCTCTTCATTATCTCATCAATAGAGATCTCATCAGAACTTTTTTTTATAACAGAGTAGATGATTAGCCTTTCACTTAGAAGCATATGCATAATAAGAATAAAACTTAACAACAATAGTACATTAGATTCATTAAGTTTAAAATATAAATTTTCACATAGGTATATTTAGTCGTTTTCTGTTTGACGAGATACACTTGTCTGGACACTATCGACGCATGTATATTAAAGCGAAATATGTTTAAATCAAACGATAATAAATCATAGAGAGAGCCAATAATCAAGGTTGACAGTAGGCGGTTGAAGTAATTTAAAAACGCAGTATATTTTGGCGGATGAAATATGCTTGTTGATAAACCGGAATGTTTGTGGCAGATCAACAAAAAGTAAAGTTTAAATTAAATAATAAAAATCAACAACATTAATATTTTGTTAATAAATTTTCTTTTATAATTCGAAGCTTTTCATCACTTCAACGCACAATTTGTATTATTTAAAATAATATAAATTCAACAATTTATATTATTGAAGTTCAGAACTTATGTTACTTTTCAAACAATTATAAATTTTGCAAAATAATGTAAATTTCGTTTCCATTACTTTAATGACAATTAGTCGATTACCGAAATTGTCACGTACAGTTCCGTTTCAAAGTACTTTGTTGTTAAATGCAAAACCAAACGAGCAAAAGCCGATATTCACAAACACAAACTTAAATTTAAGGCTGTCGTAAGTTTAAAATGTCACACGGTCTGTTTCAATAGCTACGAAGTGTCTGAAGATGAACTCAAGATAATTTTTAATTTGCGAGATCCAACTGCTTAAATGTAGAAAAACTAGCAGAACAATTTTCTTAAAGTAGTGGTTTTTTTTTTTTTTTTTTTATTTGAAATGTCTTCCAATCTAGTTTGTTTACGCTGCTTTGAGATTTCGGAAGAATGTCAAAAATTTGAAACGAATCTAATCGTCATCTTCGCGGAATGCGCGAAAGTCTACCATCAATCAGTCTTCATATTGCATTAGCGAACACGACGGAGTCTTAAGACATGCCGAGGCAAGAGAGCTCCGATGGAGGCCAAACATTTATTGATCGAACACGCTCTCGAACGTGCACGTTTTGCGAGATAACGCAGAAGATGATTTCGTCTGTCAAAATTGCCGAGATGTTCTGCTTTTTAACGCGAGACTGTTTCTGATTTCGTTTTGCGAACAAAGATGAAACGTTCGTAAAGCGAAACGAAATACAAGAGCTGCTGCTCGCCGAAGTTGGCGCATGATGATATCGGCCGCTGGCACACGTGATTGCGTATATCGGAATGATAAATCATTATTATGACACACACATAGCATCGTCTATCGTGAAATGCGTAGATCGTATACACACACACACACACACCACCGATTTCGTACAAGACGTTCGCGCGCGGACGTTTTAACGCGCAACGAAAACGCAAAAAACATATCTAAATCGACACTCAAACAAAAAAACAATGAATTTTTATTATTATTAACGTCAAACTAGACTCCAACTAGAGTCTTTCTTAAAAAATAAAAAAAAAAAAATAAAATTAAAAGAGAGGGATAATTACACAACCTGAATAATTAAGCTTTTGGTGGAAAAAAAAATCATCATTTTTAAATCGAGACTAACGCTGTTAAAAATTTGATTTTATCGAGTCTTCTGATTCTTCATGGCTACAAAATTGCCGATGTCTCTGATATCCGCCGAGATTAAACGGAAATTTACGTTTCGGCGGCAGTCTAATGGGCAAATTAATTCACGAGCGAACGAATTGAGGCGTGTGTCAATTTGCTTTCATTAGACTGATTACTCTCCCAATCTCCCAACGAAAACATACATCTCCAAAGAACCATATCTGATGATTGAAATCGAGAAATATACGATGGCATGTTGTTTGCCCGATAACGCATCCCCGGCAATCGATTTATTTGTAGTCCATCAATTTTTTTGTAGTCCATTTATCATCAATAGTCGATTTATTTGTAGTCCATCAATTTTTTTCCGTGTTCCAGTCGGAACAATTTATTTTCCGTCCGAACACGTTGCAAAAAGCAACGACGAAGGTCGCGGCACGAAGATAGATACCGGTTTTTCGAGTTGAGAAGTCACATCCGCAGGTCGCCTCTAATACATATATTTGCGGAACAAAAAAGTTTTTAGCAATTTTATTTTTAACCATTGTTCAAACTGTATTGATCCGAATGTTATTTGGGCGCGGGTCGTTCTATATATACGAGGAACCTACAATTAATCCGGCGCAACAAGTAGCGCGGAAGAGAATTTATAGAGATAACGGCCATTTTCAACGATCACGATTGTCTTTATATTAATAACATTTTTTATCACTTTCCAATCTTTCGCTCGAAGAGCGTTGGCGGCTTTCTCACTCACTTCAGTGTGAACACGTTGGCTAACGTACAAACGAGAGCTAACGTTGACACGCGAAGACATCGATAAATATCGCGTGGCCTAATTGTCGCGTACTTATTAAAGATAAAAACAACTCTCGGATAATTGAAGAGTCAATGAGTATTGCGATTTCTTATCTCTGCGGGTGTCACGCGTCACATTTTCTTACATTGTCATTTTAGCTGATTTTTTTTCTTTCCCGTGGGTCTAACAATTTTTTTTAAAGAGTGAACGTTTAGTAAGGACTTCGAATTATCAAAAAGTGATAGGCGACAAGATTTGAATCTGGTGTTATGGTGTCGCGATCGACCTAGAGTTATTAGCCTTGCATGTACTTAAGAGGATGCTGAATTGTCTTGTTTTATCAACTTACTATGAATACAGTTTCCGGAGTTTTGTCGTACTTACTGCACAAATTAGAAAATGATTCTCCAAATTAAAAGAAAATAATCTAAAAACTCACTGCAGAAAATAAAAATGTTTCTGAAACAAAAAAACTTGTCATCAAGAAAGTTGATCAAGCTAATCTAATCTAAACTTCAAATCTAAAATTTTTTCGTTTCAGAAACATTTATTACCTGCAGTGAGTCTTTAAGCTATTTTCTTTTAATTTGGAGAACCGTTTTCTAATTTGTGCGACAAAACTCTAAAAACTACAATTCATATTAGGATGATAAAACAGGACGGTTCAGCATCCTCTTAACTTTCTATTAAGAGGATCCTAAACTGGGTCTGTTTATAAAAAGTTCAGCGATTATTTGGCAATATGTAATTGTAAAAAACAAAAAAAAAAAAAAAAAATAGTAAAAGATAGAGTATAATAGTAAAAGATAGAGCAAATTACAAGTACGTAGCTTTCGTATTCCTTATTTAGTTAGATGTTTTATATATCTCATCAGTCTGATAATGAGATATACAGCATTTTAACGTGCGTCCCGTAATGCAGCGCTTGCGTCTATGCCGACATGCGCAATACTGCACTATTATCCAGCGAGCTAATTTCAGCGTTCTCCTCGCGCATTTTTGTTATTCACTCTTGCCTAGTATTTATTAATAATACATAATGTTTTTAATGTGTTTTTACGTAAGTAAAATACCAGAAGATGTTATTGAAAGAAAATGTCGTAATTTAGGATTTTTTTTACGAGTCGTATTTTTATCTATATGTGGCCATATAACCACCGCTGCGAAATATGTGGAAAAAAATGCAAGAGTTTTTAAAGTTTTTTTTTTGAGGAATAAAGATTTTTTGTTCGTAATTTTTTTTTATAGTAGATATGTTCGTAGATATGTTCGGAGCGAGTGGGACTACGAAAGTTCCTAAAATGTCACCTAGTTCTGTTTATAAGTTCTTCTGTGACTCTCGCTGTTTTTGCTTATCGGCCACTCCCGGTATTTTTTGCCAGGCCATCGGAAGATGTATCATCAGTAAACTGATCGGAGGTCCCGATTTAGTTCGCATTTCAGTCGATAAATTTGCGCGAGACTACTAGTTGGTTTTTTTTTTTTTTTTTTTTTATAGTAAAAGACAGTACAAAGTTTTTGTCGATATAGTTCATTTGTCTCTAACATTGCGTAAATGTGATAAATAAAGTTTTCGATAAACGCGACTCGTACACCGGAGTTATCTTATGTCATGATTTTGAAAGAAACTTGAAGAAATTGTGAACATAGTGACGAGTAAATTGCAATAATTTATTCGTGCAAGGTATAACTTGGATTTACGGATGTTTCTGTGTGAGTAAAGATTAAATTAGTATTAGATGTAATGACGTTATTTGATATACATATGGACATAACATCCAAGGTGCGCCGAGAGAACTCGATGTTTAGGCGATAGTCACTTGGCAACGATAAGTTGTGTCGATTACAGGCGTACAAGCAGAGCTTCATCGATCGACCTGAAGGAAATTGCGAATCGCCTGAATGATTATGTATATTTTGTCACTGCGAATAATTAAATTCTTGACATTCACATCAGAATGTAACTGTTATTTGACGAATATGAAAAAAAGTATGTTCCAAGCAAAATTATATAAACTCAAATATATAATTATTTTTCTATATTTTAACAGAAACTTGTGAACAACATTGTTGAAATTTGCTTATTATAATATATTAATTTTTTAATTATTTTTTTAAGAATCTTTGAATTTGTTATAAGTTACAATATGTACTTATATAAATATTATTATAAATATTTATTATAATTATAATAGTAATTATAAATATTAATTTATAAATATTGATTATTTAATTATAATATATTTATATAAATAAAAAAAAATATATTGACACATAGATAACACTATTAATCATATGGATGATTGATAGTAAAATGCACATCAATATTTTCCAATGCATAAACAATTTGTTTTTGACGTTAGTTTAATAACTTGCAGACATACAATGTGTAAAATGCGCATTAATATTTTCCATGCATAAACAAATTTTTTTTTTTTTTTTCATGTTAATTCGCAGGCATACAATGTGTTATTTTTAATCAGAAAAAAAAAATCAAAAATTATCCAACTATAAAAAAAAATGCAAATGTAAATGTAAAAATGTCAATTGTTCCTTAACGAAGATTTTCACATGGTTCGAAAGAGTGAGCATGATGGTGATTCTTCTCAACTGCATCACACTTGGGATGTACCAGCCTTGCGTGGACGATCAATGTGTAACGAATCGATGTAAGATACTGCAGGTACGTATATTTATTTTGCAAAACGTGCGTATACATGTTAACCGCTTGCAAAAAGCTCTGTCAGTAGAACGTGCGTTATCATGTCGAAATATGAAAGATGCAAGTATATCAAGCTTGTTCGAAAGCAAAGAGCTATTTTCACAAGAACGACCTCGTCGTTCACGTGTTTGTGCGTTTCATCAGAGTAAATCCAGGTTTGATATCGAGAAAATTGGAATATTTGCAATTTGATTAATTAAGTCACCTGCGAATACGCTGCAAGGACAGAAAAGCGGCGCGTACATGAACGTACAGCGGCGCGATTATGTGCACCGCGCCAATAACCAAATTAATCAACTGCTCATCTTGACACGATTTCCGATCGACTCGCAATTAGTCTGCGAAGAAGGAAAGGAAGAGAATGAAAACGGAAATAAAAGATGGGAAAAAGATGAAGAAATTATCGACGTGGGCAGAGCCACGTTAATCAAATTCTCCAGTAGAGTGTCCTTAATCAATCACAATGCGAATTATGCGTTCGATCGCGTCTCTATGTCTGTCCCCTCAATCAAATCGCGTTCTTCCATCTGCTCTCTTCCAGATGTTCGACGATATCATTTTTGCCTTCTTCTCCTTGGAGATGACCATCAAGATGGTGGCTATGGGAATTTACGGCAAAGGAACTTATCTCGCGGATTCCTGGAACAGACTAGACTTCTTTATAGTACTGGCTGGGTAAGTAATTCGATCCAAAATATTTTAGATTTTTTAAATCTGAATTTTTTAAATCTGTTGTCTCCTTAAAAAAAAAACAAATTGCTGCAGCAAATCATTAATTATTCATGTTAAAAAAAGCAAAAATAAAGCGGAAGAAATGATTTGCTTTTGCGTCTTGATTGTAGCGCTTTGGAATACTGCCTAAACGTGGAAAATATGAATCTGTCAGCAATACGAACGATAAGGGTCTTAAGACCGCTACGAGCAATCAATCGAATACCAAGTAAGTATGAGAGAGAGAGAGAGAGAAAGAGAGAGAGGGTGATATATATATATATCTTTGGAATATACGTCTCTCAAAATCGTCGACATATAACGGTTAACTCCGACAGCAACGGTTTGTTTTTTTGTTCTCGATTTTACAGTGTATTGCCACGTGTTGCTTGTAGATCATAATACGTTTACGGTTGATTTCATTTTGGAAGTCAAATGAAGTAGAGACAGCGGGAACGCATACGTGTGTAATAGATCGAGAACAAGTAAACTTGGCAAGAAAAGACAAAGCTTGTACTGATATAGTGTGAGATCAGAAATTCAAAGTTCAATGTTTGGTCCTCGCATAACTTTAATATTTCAATATAACGGGTCTTTATTTCATCTTTCTTCTGTAATTCGAATTTTTTACAATATTGAAAAAATTTTGCGAGAACTGTAACTCTTTAAAGTAAAATAATTGAGTGACACACAATCTTTTATTGCGCTTTTGAACTTGTCGGCATGATTTACTTATCGAAATTCCATTAATAATAATAACTATTAAATACTAAATAATAAACTATTATTTAGTATTAAAAACTATTAAATAGTATTATAAATACTAACTGTAAATAAATACAAAATAATAATAAATAACTATTAAATAACAAAAAATTGCTACGTATTTTGTTAAAAACTAGGATTTACAACAAATTAATAAATTAGACACTTGTGTGAAATGTTGTTTTTTTTTTTTTTTTTCAATTTTTGACAGGTATGCGAATTCTGGTAATGCTACTACTCGATACGCTTCCCATGCTGGGCAACGTGTTGTTACTGTGTTTCTTCGTCTTCTTCATATTCGGTATCGTCGGCGTGCAACTGTGGGAGGGTATTCTACGTCAGCGTTGTTTCCTCAAAGCCCTGCCCAACGTCAAGTACCCCGAGTAAGTCGGCATAAAAAACTTATAGGTCGGTTTGTTAATTAATTTTTTATGAATGTTCCGATTCCGATCTGATTTTTTTTTTCCACGTTATTATTTATCTTTAGTACACGCTGCATCGTATATTTCTATATTTTTTTCTTTCTTCTCTTTGTTTTCTTCTCTTGATCGCTATGAGGAAGTTCAATAAAGCGCGTGATACATGAATTTATTTAATATCGTTGTCGGATATTTTTCACAACGTCGTACTTCGACTGCGGTAAACAAAAGAAAGTATTTAAATCTTATTAAAAGAGCTTGCATATTATTAGTTAATTATATATATCATGTATATTGTATATATATATATATATATATTGTCAAAAATGAAGTTTCATCAGCGTTTACTTTGCTTGAAAAACTGTATAGTGAATGAATATGTGCGTGCAAGGTACCGTATTCGAAGCACATTCGTGGCACGAAGTTTTCCATCATTTTAGATACTTTGTTTAAGAGACAGATTTTACTTACAATTTTGATGCAGTGTTAATTAGTCTGAAATTTGTTTCCGTCCGCAATAAACTATTTCGTATTTTTGTTTTGTTTTTGAGAGCTAGTTTAGTTGTATAAAATTTACGCGAGAAAATGCAGTCAATGTGTTTGAGAGCGCGGCGAACTATAACTGCAGATGATTTTGTATACGCGATCTGACATTCGAGTAAACGATTTATACTTACTTTAGTGCGTTTGTTCGCGCACCAGATCCGACCGATCTACTACTGTATCTATACAGATTGCATGTGGCGAGTAGTTGTCGCAACAAAAGCATCGCTTGCTTTATACTTTCGCTGTAAATTCAACGCTCTTTTTTTTCATCTTCTTTCTCTGTCTTTCGCAATATAGTAAATTTCTCTGCGCCAAGTATTTTGAGCTTTTATATCGAACATCCGTTTCTGTCATCGATGATATCTGTTCCAGAACACACAGTTCGAACTATTGTAATTCGCGCCTCTACTCCGCACGGCTTAATTATCACGAGAAACTATTCTCACAAAACATTATCCTTGGAGAGATTTTTTTTTTTAATGACTAATTGAATAAGTTCAAACATTTACATCATTGCTTATAAATACAACGTTTGTACTTTTCAGCAACTTTGGATTATATATACATATATACTGCAAACACATATATATAGTATTTTTGAACATATATCTCTTATATTTTTAAAATTTTATCTTTACAAACTACATGTAATAATATTGTTATTATGTCTTGAACATATAAATATTTTTTTCTAATCACATCAGTGTGATTAGATCACTGATCGCATTATAGTATTTCAAACTTCGAAGAAAATTCTGATTGCATGTATAAAACAGATTGTATAAAAGATAAAATAGCAAGCTATTTTTTTATTAACAAAAAAAACAATTTTTACCCATTAAAAAATAAAAACCGAAGAGAAGATAGACTTTGTATTTTTTTCTGGAATAAAATTTATAAATCAGCGCAATCACTGCTGTGTGTGTGTATTAACATTGATACATAGAACTTCGTCTTAAACGGAAAGTCGTTTTTAACCCTCAACCCCCGATCATGGATCGTTTTCGTCTGGCGCATTTCTTTTTTTGGGGGGGAGGGGGAGAAGATTTGTTGTCATCTTTGCTAAAAATTATGAATTAAAACATTTTTTTTCACCAAATTTAATGATGGTTTCTTAAAATAGACTGTTTGAAGTGTGTGTACGAATTGTTGCAGATTTTTTTAAACATATTTAATATTTTTAATAGGCCCAAGAAGACAACAATCCATGATCAGGAAATTAATTATGTGTCGAAAAACACATCGGGGATTGATGGTTAAGAATGCAATTATTGGCAGATGTTTTTGTTGAACTGGTATTGGCGCGTAATATATATATATAAATGATATCATCGGCGGCGAGAGAGGAAATAAGGAAAAAAAGTTCGTGAAAAGTCTCGGACGGACCTGTGTGTGTTCTCCACTTCCCGAACTTTTGCTTTTACAGGAACATTACGTTAGGCGATCTCTCAAAACGCTCCGTGTCTCTGATCCTTTTTTTCTCTTCTCTTTCTTTCTCATTCTGTTCTCTTCTCTCTTCCAATTCTTCATGAAACTAAAAAGAAACTAGACATATAAGTACATGACCCCTCTCCCCAGGGAGACAGTGACAGGCTATTGTTTCGCTGTTGCAGGTTACTCTCGGACGAGTACTCGGTTCGATCACGCATTTAGTAAGCTCTAGTAGAGAACGATGTGCTGTACATATACATATATATGTATATATCTCTATCTTTCTCAATAATATCTATATGAATCACAGAGTATATATATATATATACACACACGGCATCCATATGTACATATATGTATATATATATGCAACTATATCTTCTCTTTTACGTGATGTGCATATGCGTATATTATTTTTTATTTTTTATTTTTTTTTTTACACTCTCTTCTCTTTCGTTATCTTTGCTCTCTTATACATATATATATTTTTTTAAATTTTTTCTCCTTTATATAACTGTATATTAGTGTACGTCTGTATGTAGTGTGTATACATATAGAGAGCATGTCGAGACTTGATCGATGACGAAATAAAAAATATATCGGTTCGAATCACCGAATGAAAACGATGTATAATTTTTTCGAAATCAACACGCAAAATCAAACACAAATCAAACTATTCGGAACTTTGAAATATTTCAGTGTTTCTTTCACACTTTTCCCCAATCGTTCCTTAAAAAAAAAAAAAAAAAAAAACACACATTGAAATTAATCTTAACAAAGTTTTCTCATATCGACACTTTGTTTGCGCGCCATATGCAACGTGTGACGTCGACTCGGAATTTTTTTTTTTTTTTATCTTCTCACACGAGATTACTGTAGCCCGACACTTTGTGATCTCTTCGACTCTACTTCAATGCACGAGTTCGATGTTCCACCTTTCTCAATTTTTCTTCACTCTCTGAACATGTGTACTACTTTCTGTGTCTTTCTTTCTCTTTCTCTTTATTTTACTCTCTTTTAGAGTGTCTCTACCCGACAAGCGTGTAACAATGCTTTCTGCATATGTGAACTATCGTTTTTTAGTAATTGTATTGTGGCTCAATGGTCTTTCTGTGATTTCACTACATCATCGCACCGCTTTCACGATAGCGTTCCACGTTCTACAGGGTGTCCCGCGAATTACATGCTTTACGTGCGTCAAAAAGTGATACTAATGATTTTTCCTAAAAATACCAGACGGCTCTTTAGTTTGAAATATTCGTCCTATAATACAGAAACAATTCGCGATACTTTTGTATTTTTTTTTTTTTTTTTTAACGGAAGACTATAAACCTCTACGGTACTTGAAAAATTTTACTTCGTGAGCGTGCGTCGACGAAGCATCTTGTGTGCAAACGACATTATTGAATTCTACGACTTTCATTTTCGCACATTTTGTTCCCATTCGCAGAAATGTCGATCACAAGGTTTAAAATAATAGATATTTAAACCTTGTGTGCGTTTTAAGATCGGCCGTTCTAAATGCATACTCCTGTGTGCATTCGCAGTTCTTGCGCGCGCTAATTGCATTCAACACAACGGAGAATCATTTTGTAATTCCAAAACCACGCCCAGCGCAATAGTAGCACAGCGGTAAAGAAGTAAGCTCCACAAAGCTCCAAAGACCAAGTCTAAAGAGAAAGAGAAAGAGAGAGAGAGAGAGAGAGAGAGGGGGGAAAGGAAGAGAGAGCTAATTAAACGCGCGGTCTATTCCGGTATACGTAGCAGCTATTTTCGAACGTTTATCGACTTCTGCATTGGCGTTCTTCTCGCACTACCGATCCGTTAGCAGAGCGCTGGATGGTCCTGGAAGAAGCGATATTAAGCATCTTATTAGCTTTTTGTTTTTTCTTTTTTGTTTTTTCAACGAGCTATACGCATATTAACATCTATCTTAAGAACTACTGATATCACTTAAATTAAGTTTTCTTTTAATTACAGTTAAAGTTTTTGCAGACAGCACAGACAAAGACATCTTCGAGATGTCTAAAGACGTTAACAGTTTAAATAAAACGTTTTTAAGTCGTCTCTTCTTTCAGAGAGACATGTGCTGTCTGGGTTCTCATCTCACTTCTTTTTTTTGTGGCAAATTGAATATCTTAATTGTAATCATAATTTGCGTTTACATAAAGAAAATTGATTTTCGCACAAATTTTACAAATAAAATTTTATCGGCGCAACGAGAGCGCGAGGCATTGAATAATCTTACGGGACAATATATATAAATATAAATACGTACAAGATTTAGAACGGCCAGCACGAAGTAAAAACGTGAGAGCACAGGCGATCACATGCGCATTGTCGATTAAGCATATTGACGTGGCGGAAGATTGTAATTTGCATCGCTTTAAAAAAAATAAGGCACGAAGCGATACAATATTCTTATGTTGATTACTTGTTCTTGTCCGCTTGATATAAAATTTTATTATATTATAAATTTCTTCCGAGAGTAAAAAGCCTGTGATATTTCACGAGTGTTGTCGTAAAAGTTGAAAATGTCAGTGCGCAGTGGAACGATGTTCAGACATCAATCATTTGATTTTTACCGCGAAGACAGAATGAGGATAATCAATCAAACCGTCTAATTGACAAAAAACATCGTCTAAGGAATTGGGATAAAAAAAAAAAAAAAAAACCGTCGAGATAAAGCGATAGAAGAGTATTACTGAGCTTAAAGAGAGACACAACACAATAGTTTTTCAAAAAGTAAAGCGCAAAAATAGGAATTAACGTTTTGATTAACGACTTGAAGAATGTAAATTCGTTCTTATAATATTTCGCGTTCGTCGATGTTTTATTTTTTTATATGTGTTTTTTATATAAGAATAATTTAAGTACACTATTACTTTGTATTGTTTCACACATTTATCACATCAAACGTTATTTGATTCACGGCATCAAAAGTTTTACTATATTCTTCGAGAACTTTTTCAAAAGCAAGATTTTTTTCACGTAACTCGTTGCGTGATAGTATAAATGTTCTTTAAATTAAAAACGCTAATTTTCGATTGTCACAATGTTGTAGCAATGCGATATCATTGCGTAGTTTTGTGAGAAAACGTTAACTAAGTTTCTTTTCGCGACTATTTTCGGCGTAATATCGGCGTCCGCGTGTCGATGAATATATAGGGTAACCCAATCGAAAACGAAACATTCATTAATTACTAACTCAAGAAATATTGCAAATTTTACAAAATAGTAACTTGGCTTTTCTGTTCAGAGTGATCCAATCTATTTTCACATCTCGGCTGTGTCAAAATTTTTTAGACCTACTTCGTATAGAGTGTGTCCGATTTTAACTTAGATACTAAAATATCTCGAAAACAATTGTATTTTCAAAAAAAAATGTTTTACATAAAAATTGTAGAGTTTGAAGAGAGCCGTCAGATGTGCTAGTTATAATTTGGATTCGAGGCCTACTTTGGATCTAATAGGGCGTAAAGTAATTTTTGGAGGAAAAACGCCTATGTTTTGTTTGTAAATTTGTATTTTATTGAAAAAAAAAAGAAAATTTTGTTTCTGGTAATTTTTCGCTAAATCTCTTCCAAACTAGTGCTCAAAATTCTTATTTTGAAAGACATTTCGACTAATGAAAACAAGATCAATGAATGATCAGATCAATGAAGACAAGATCAACGAATGATCCAGCCAACAAAAGCTATTTCTGTTAGGTAGAAGAGGTTCAGCGAAAAATCAATTGGGACAAAATTTTCTTAGTTTTTTCAATGGAATACGAATCTACAATAAAACCTAGACGTTTTTATAAAAAAATCAACCTAGGTCTTATGCTCAAAGTACATCTTGAGCCTTAAAATCTAAGTAGCTCATCTGATGGTTCTCTTCAAACTTTTATTTGAAACATTTTGGTCGAAAATGCATTGTCTTTGAGACATTTTGGTGTCCAAGTTAAAATTAGACACCCTGTGTGTATATAATATATGCAATATACATATATAAGCTGACGATCGGCGATACAAACAAACTTAAATGTGCTACAAATATGAATTTCCATACAATGCGCATTTTACTCGAAGTAATCTCGAGAGTGGAGCATCACGTTAAGCATGTATCGATTAGTTTTTGCGAAGCACAGTCGCGTCACGCCGATAATAATTTGCGTGACGTAGACCGTTCACGATTAGCCTTCATTCGAATGAATATATGTAACCTTCGAGACCTATAACTTCGTAGCCTACTTCGAGAGAGAGAGAGAGAGAGAGAGAGAAAGAGAGAGAGAGAGAGATCGTATTTACATATTTTCGTTTCCATTTACGCAAGCAGGACGTGCTAGAAGTTCCTTCGGATAATTCCGGCGCTACTCTCTGTATATTATATATATATCATGAATATATAAATATATATATTATATATA
>QVOB01017642.1:0-25892 GCA_014839585.1 Pseudomyrmex concolor | reverse complement strand
GTGTAAAAAACACCCCACGCGACTACTCCCGGGTTAATCACGACGCGCGTCTCTCTCGTTCAGAGCAATTTTAATTGTAGCCGCACGTGCGTTCGTTAATATGATAAAATTACAAATAAAAAAATGACAAAAAAATAATATAAAAATAAAACATTTCCAGAAACATGTAAATATCACATTAATTTTCAGAAATTGTAAATATTAACAAATATTACTCATGTAAAATTCGATTTTATTATTCATGTCGGCGATTGTTAATATTAATGATCAGTTTTTTGTTTTTTTTCTTCATTGCCTTCATTGTAATTGTTATTTACACTCGTTAATAACACACGTCGACGTATTGGTCGTGAATATCCAGCCGTATCGTAATAACACACAGAAGAGATCGCTGTTGACTCATGTAAATAAAAGGAAAACAATATCCCTTAGCCGGGGGTGGAAGCAAAAGCGTTGTTTTAAAGCAGAAGCATGAGGCGAACATAAAATGAAAGGATATCTGACATTTCGTATGAATAATCTGTTGCTTTCAAAGCATTTGTTTTCTGTTTTCACTGTGCGAATGTATGTGTGTGTGTGTGTGTATGTGTGTGTATTTTAGTAAGCACCGTCGCTCTCGAAAGGGTATGTATCAATGGGGTAGGTATCAATAACACCGTCATACAAGCGTAGGCAGAATTACAATATATATGTATAAATCGCACCTTTTCGTCTACGTATATTTTCCACACGCGAATTCTCTATAATCCCGCATCTAAAACGATAGATCGGTTTCGTAAGCAATCGACGCGATATATTGTGACGTAACTGTTTATATTTTCGAAGAAGAACTGCGTCGAACACGAGCGACGATTTTTCATGCGCGTGTCCACCTTTACGTGACCTGTTGCCAACTTCTTTAATTATGCGTCGCATAATAATCGCAAATTTGTATGCATAAAATTGCAAAGTGCTTTATGTCGTGAAAAAAAACGCGGATCTACTTTACACCTTGCTTGCTTTTTTTTCAAAAAACCAAAAACCAAAAAAAAACAGAAATGTGTAAACTTTCGAAAAAAAATAAGTAATTAAGATTTGGAGCTTTTTTTACGCGTGTGTCTCGTTAATCGTTTCGACGTGTTTGTTTCGAGCTCTTTCCCACAAACTGTGCACACATTCTCCTAGAGATACCTGCATAAATGCGCGCCTCGCGCGCGCTGTATCGATAACTTATTCGGCCCGCATCATGAGCGCGCAAAAAAAACCGCGCAAGTGAAACGCTCCAGGAAACGTTAGAACGTCCATCGCGCAATTTTTTCGCCGCTTAATCCCCATGCAATCCCCATGATGCAATATAAACCACTCTGCAAAATTAAACCGAATATCGAGCAGTTTAATCCGTACATCTCGGAATGTTCATAGTCGCGGAACAAAGATCGATACCGCGACCAAACAACGCGGAAGGAAATGTGTTTCCACACGTGTTATATTCGCGATTTACGCGCGCGGATATAATCTTTATTTATCGCGCGCGCGAGATATATAGTATATGTAGTACTTACGCGTTTAAAATCATCGAAATTGAAATTTACACAACATCCAATAAAATCCTGAGAAGTTGCGTCAATCCCGGGTAAATTTCTCTCTTGCGCGAAATGTCAATATGCAAAGTAGATATCTGCATAGAGCGATATACATGCCGGTTCCAACTAAACCGGGGCTGAGCCCGGGGTTTCCAGCTACTAGTTTGACATCGATAATCTTGAAGTAGGTATATCGACTTTTCGAAATAAGCGCGCCCCCTCTCTCTCTCTCTCTCTTTTCCCTTACGCGTTCGGTTTACTAGCTCGAAATCTCAAGTATTGGCTGTCTCTGTGCGTGCGCGCCTCTTTGAGGATCATCGTTACACATTACCTTCCAGGATTCGCGCGGTGTACACAGGTAGAGATTAGATTATCGGGCGACGAGAAGAGAGAGAGATAACTAACGACGAAATGTTTTTGCAAGTTTTACGCGCCCGCGTAAAAACTTGATGAAGTGAATTCATCAAGTGCATCGAGAGAGAGAGAAAGAGAGAAAGAGAGAGAAATTCCATTATCGGTCTGATATTCCGTTACCCGTTTGACATTCTCTTTGAGTCATTCTTTTCATCGACTATATTCAATTATTATTTTATACATATATCGGACTGACAACGGTGCGTCGCATTTTCATCGACTTTAAAAATTAAAAAAGAAAAAAAAATGGATATATTTTCTTCCCTTGTCTGAAGATAATTCGCGAGCTCGAAATTGCGAAAAAGATTTCTCATAACTTTCGTCAATTCGTAAAATCGCGTAGACACACATCGATGTCGAAATTACGTCTTGTGTGTATGTCATCGGCGACGCTCGAGACTCGGCGAGTTGCCAAAGATCGACCGGGAACGTTTAACGTTATTTGCCGGAGAGCCGCAGCGGGCATCTCAAAGGGTTAAAAGTTTGTGATTACTAAGACAGAGGAGAGAGAGAGAGAGAGAGAGAGAGAGAGAGAGAGAGAGAGAGATAGAGAGTGAGTGAGTGAGTGAGTGAGGTTTCGCACACCGAGTTTCCTGGGAGTTTCCGTGAAGCAGACAGGTGCAAACAGATCCGATCGCGTCGAATGCGCGGAAACTCCCGGGACCTCGAAAACACAGTACTCTTTCGACTTGGATGCTGTAAGTTTTGCGCGGAACTCTCTTTCTCTCTCTCTCTCTGAAAGACCCGCTTCTCTCGATCTCGAGTTTACTCTTCGGCGGAGAAAATCACTTGCCGACGTTTCGCGTCGATCTCGCTTGTTTATCGAGTTTAACTTCGTGCTTCTGAATGTGTTTTCCACGTTCCGACATTGTTCACGGGATGAAAGATTACGCACGCGTCGTCTGATAACGTTACCTTTACTCTTTTGCGGAAATAATTAATTTTTTTCTTTGAAAAGAAACGGTGAAAAAATAAATTTTTGAGTTACGATTAAAGTTGACTTTTCGTAAGATGGATCTTGTGTCTTTTCTAAAATTGCTTGAAGAAACTGTGCAAGGTATTTGGTTTCACTGCCTGTTTACAGTTTTTATTTACGTACAAAATGTACATATTTAATAGTTTATCTTTACTCTTATTATAAATTGAGTTCTCTCAGAAGAAGGAAGTGAAAAAAGATAACGTGCAAATTTTTTCTCAAGTCGATCCTACAGACCGAAGAATAAACGTTTGAGAATAAAACTTTTTTTTGGCGTCTTTATAAAACTTAATTAGCGAAACATATTTTATTTTTCTTTTTAGAATTAAGTAGAATCTTTCTTTTTTTTTTTTCAAATTTAAATAAAAAAAAAAAAAATCTACACCTTTAATGCGCCATTCGCGAACCACTTCGCGAATGTTATGTTCGTCACCGGCTGATGTTTATTCATAGAACGGATAAGAAAATTGCGCAATGTGAGGAAAAAAAGATAAAGAGCATCACTCACCCATCTGGCAGCGATCTCCGCCCCTTCCGAGAGGACACTGACATCTCTGCCTGAATGTTCCCTGCTTTCTTCTTAGATTCACGGTGTTGCCGTCGAGATCCGCCGCGCCGTCATCCTCGATTTCGTCGTCGACTTCATCCCCGCGCGATTGCTCGATATAACAGTTCCCAGCCGGTCCGCAGTCCAAAGAACACGCCGGCTCGGTGCTCACTATGCTCTCCATCGTTGATGGCAGTTTTTGCTCCAGATTTGGACCCTGAATACATATCCCCCGGAAGAAACATCATTATATACCTGAGTTTCTTTTTTTTTCTCTAAGAGAATTAACTTCGTCGTATTGACTCTCGCGTGTAAAAAAAAAAAAAAAATGACACTCGATATTTAAGAACATATTGCGACGGTGCAAAAACGCAAGATTAATTTTCTGCGTACGTTGTGCTGAAGAGGGAGGGAAAACTTTTATAGTAATGTCATTTATCATAAGATAAGAAAACAGTATATAACGCATTTAGCGCAACGTCACATTTATCTCAATTGACCCGTAATTAGTCACATTCGTAGAGAATGCGTCACGCTTGCTCGACGTATTCTTCACGAATATGACTAATTATGGGTAATAGAATTAGTTTTTAAACAGAGCACGTATAAAAAAAAAAAAGAAAAATTATGACAGATACGATACACACGTATTTCCATTCGAGCGCAACAACGGATAACTATGTAAAATAGCCGAAAAGAAAGAGAGAGATAGAACTGAATATTATTTATGAGTCGACCCGCTTTCTCGACATGCGCCTTTCATCATTTATTGATCCCTCTGCTCGCTGTTGTCGATTCGGAGGAGGGCAAGAAAATTTTCAGAAATAATAGAGTGGTCTGCTGCATGTTAAAAGAAAGCTGCAGCGGATGTGAAGTACCTGTTGCGTGACTCTTGGTTTTTTATTTGAAAAGGCTTTTGAATAAAGATCGGAAGACTTGCATACACGACAGCGCGTATAATACAATACTTAACGTTGAACATTGAACGAAGCGAAATGATAAATTTTATTTATCTATCGACGAGATGAAGAGAAGCTCCGCGAATCTCTCGAACTTGGTTCTGTGCGAAGCACACACAGGCACGTTTAACGCGATAATATATACGAGTATATATCAACATTTGCGTATCAATTTAATTTTATTGAATTTTAATAATATTCTGTTTGTAACCGATTGCACAAAAATCAATGTTAATATTCATTTGCAACGAATGTGTTCGATGTGTCCAATTGCCATTTGATATTTCGCGTATTTTATTAAAATTACACACAAATATACATATTATATACGTATGTATGTAATTGTATAATTATATGTATGCAAAAATATTTATATTTGTGTTCTCTATGTGTTTAAATTAAACGTTTCCAGTGCTATCATACGGGATTGTTATAACGTACACGTACGAGAGACACTTGTGTCAGATTATTATCTTAAAAACCCTCATCGAACGTTTATCATTTGTAAAACTGCATTTCGCAACTTTTAGCTGGCGTCGCATCGCGATCATTAATTTACGTTTCTCGAAGGAGAATTTCGGGGTCGAGGATGTTAGGTCGTCTCGATTTCACGTAATTCATCGCTATTTCTATCGCACATAGATCTCGCACATACCCCATTTACGTCTCTACGAATGTTCTGTTCGCAGTGTCAAAGACGACGTCGTCGTCGACGACGCTAGATCGATTCTCTCCCGATTTAGCCCGAATACGAATAGCACGTGGACGTATCAATCAATTAAGTCTTCGGAGTTAGTAGTTGAGTTCTTGCGATATTGACTGTTCTCACGTATGATATCGAGCGATTCCTTTGGGTCAACCGTATTTGCGTTTACGTACCAGTTAGTCAACTTCGTGAATCGTGTTGACGTACCTTGTATCTTTGGCGATACCGCGCGCGCGTATCTCACTTCGCTTTTCGTATGTAAAACATTACCGTTGATTTTAATAGGGCGAATCAAACACAAATGACGAAGCTGTAATCAACTTTGGCAAAGGTCGCGAAGAGAGAACGAGAGAGAGAGAGAGAGAGAGAGAGAGAGCAAGAGAGAGTCTCCGACAAATACATAGCAAATATAATATTAGTTTTATATATTTTTCTGTTTTTCTCTCAAAAATATATTCTCGTATTTTGAAACGATATTCTTGCACGTAACTTTCTATATTTTTCGTGTTGTTTATTAACCGTGTCCCTCAGACACGACCTCGCTGAATGTTTTTGAAACTCGCGAGTCGGTTTAATACATACACGCGCACACGAACAACTATCAATGCGAATTCAAAGAAAGAATCACTGATGAGATTCGAGGCGGATTTATTAACGTATTTTTTTTTATTGAAGTTTTGTTTCCAATGTTCTTACCGGATTTTTCGCCGCAATATCACTACGCAATTTCTCACGTAACAAATAGCAGAGTGTATAACGCGTTGCAAACGCTTATGCAAGCAATACGACCAACTCAGAGAAAGAGAGAGAGAGAGAGAGAGAGAGAGAAAGGAAAAATATGGGTGATGTTACCTGTGACGTGGCTCGCAGCTCGATCCGATCTGCGCCGTTCTCCTCGTTTATCCTCGTTGCATTCGCGGTGGAATTCTCAGCCGGGGCGTCCAGATGTATCGTGAAGGTGGCACCGCGCATATAAAGAATGTCTTCGACCGCGTCCTCGTCATTGTCCGCGTTCACCTCGTCGCTCTCGAACTCGCCGAGCTCGCTCGTCGACGGCGACGTCGAGTTGAGTTCTGCAAACAGGTACAGGTGAATCGGTCGTTTTTGTTTGAGAAAAAATAAAAACTCAACAAAACAAACTCGAAATGTCGAAATAAGCGAGATAACGCGGGAATTGCTCGCTTCGACTTGCTTTGTGTCGGGGGGAGGGGGGGGATCATTGAATTTCGAGATTTTACACTGCGTTTGTCATTTTTTGCGCTTTTTCAATTAGTCACATGTGATAGTTGATATCGCGTTTTTTGAACGTTCGCACGCTGCAGGTTAGTTTTGTAATCATTTTTGTTTTCTGCCGATTTGTTGCTGGTTTGTTTTACCGCGCGCGATTCTTTAAATGGAAAATCGCACGGAAAAAACTGACTACGTACAAATAAATTACAATATACGCGCGCGCGTGTTGTATTGCTATCGATACGTTTGTTAGGAAAAAAATGCAGCAAAGTTATAAAATACAATACAATAAAGTAACTTTTGAACGCAAATGCGTGACAGTTATGAAAAGTTTTTGTTTCCACCACTTTCTCAAGTCTCGTCTAACTCTGTCGAATACGCAACCGATTGTTCATAAACAACAAAGCGTGAATATGCAATTCTTCCTCCCAAATGTAGCAAATTACTCTGCTAATTAAAAAAGAAAATGGGACGCTAATGAAGCCGGGCGAACGAGCGCGCGCGCGCTCGCGCATTTATATCCGCAATTGCAGTAACTCGACGTGGCGTTCATCAAGTAAATCGTTAATTGGAACTAGTCTAAATTTACCGAGTTCAGATTCGAATATAACCCGCATACGGGAATAATGATCCTCGCTTTTGCTCGCGCAAGTAGAACGCGCGGTAAATAAATACACTTTTTTTTGATTAAATGTTAAAGGTAAATTTCACGACTTCAAAACTTTCATTTCAAAACTTAAACGGAGTATCGACTTTTCTTACGGAAGTTTGCACAAAGAGCATTTTTTTCTCCGTTTTTTTTTTTCTAGGAATGCCAAAATACAAATTACCGGGCATATATACAACATATGCACGTCACCGGTACGTGACGATTATCGATTACATTTACATGCAAACGATATATACCACGTGGAAGAAATACGTGGAATAAAGTAGAAACAAAATGAAGCTCTACAACTATCCGCTTTCTGTCTGCTTCGACTCGATCACTGGCATGTTAGTTCACATTCACCCCTCTCCGATGCTAAGACTAAGAATCCCCGCTGTGTGTTGCACATGCAGCGTGCAACGATCGATTCGCCGCACATGCAACTGACGCGGCGGCGGCAGCGACACGAAGTGAAGGGTCGTTAGGAACTTATCCATTGATCACATGTACAGGTATCGATGTACCTATGTGCAATGACTCACACGAACATAGGCTGGATAGTAGTGCCAGCAGGATGCTGGGATAATGCTCCTCTAGTTCCTTGAACGCTTACCCAAACTCTCTCTCCGTCATGGAAAGAGGAAGAAGGAAGGTAAGAGAGAGAGAGAGAGAGAGAGAGAGAGAAGAGGAGAGAAAGAGGAAGAGAGAGACAGAGAGCAACCCAAAACCCTGCGCGATCGCTCAGGGCGAGCTCGCGAACTTCGGGGCGCTTACTATAAGGGAGAAGAGGGGTTGCTCGACGTCGGTGTAAGCCGCGCACCACTACGTGCGCCGCATCGGAAATTCGTGTATAGCGTTAATTTGGTTATTACCGGGCTTGCGGAATAATAAGCGTCCCGGACCAGTAGCGAGCGCGGCCGGCGCGGGAGCGGCAGCAGCAGCGCCGAAAGTCAGCGTCGAAACGAGAGATGCATAGCGCGTGCACACAGAAATCGATGCGATACCAGCAGCGGTAGCGCGGAGCGGTTTCGGACGTTTCCTCGTATTGGGTTTCGCGTTTTCGAGAGAATTTATTTGCGCCGACCGCACGCGCGGCCCCGAGACTGTTACGTGCGTTATGGGAAAACACCGTGTTTTCACGTGTCCAAAAAGCGACGCTGGTTTCTCGCGGAAACTTGAAACAGTCGGTCAGTAACTTCTGAATATGTAACGTAATACACTCCATGAATAAAACTGTGCCGTTGCCGCCACCTTTGCGAGGTTCGCGAACCGGTCATCGAGGATCGTGACCTCTTCTGCTAGCGCAGAAAAGCAGATCGACGATCGTTGTATTTTTTTCTTTTTTTTTTCTTTAATTTTTGTTTTACGACAAACGCAGAAAATTAGAAACATGGAAAAAGTTGAAATCAGATATTTTTTGCGTCATTTCAGTTTGAAATTTCCAAATGCGTAGCAATTTTAAACAGTAGATATTATGTCGTGTAATGAAGCGACTATGTGACTTGTTTTAGAAATATAATAATTACCGTTTGTATACGAAACAATAATAGAACATAATTGTGGAAATAAAAGTGGTCGGTTTTACGAAAACTATGGACTTTCAAGAGAGTCACTCAACCGTTTCTTTTCAACGAGGTTCCCCCGCTGCGATAGTTGCTCGCGATATCAAGTGGCGGTGCGCGCCTCGGCATTTAATCCGGTCATTTAAAATTTAATAGACCTGTCGTCATATACGTCGAAAAGCTTTCGATTCTCCGAAACGCTCGTCGAACTTGTTCGAATGAATTTTATAAATTCATAAAATGTCATCTTGTCCTAAAATGTAGATGCGAAACCTTCGAAGTATAGACAAGTATTGCGCGTTTGGATTTTACAAAAATAAATCAGTTCAGTGGAAAAAGACATTTATGGTCAGCCAAAGATCAGTGGAAAAACGCGCTTACGATCGGGCGGGAATTATCGCAAAATAAATTTGTAAAACTTAATTTGAAATAAAATATCAATTATTGAAACATAAATGTAATTGCCGAGCATTTCATTTTGGTAGAAGACAAAAGCAGAATTGCGCTTAGAATGAGACGGGCGGAATTTGCTATATTTAAAAAGTATCGGTAATTGGACGCGCGCGCACATAAGTGAAGCGATCGAGTATTCCTGAAACTCCGGCGATTTCGACGGAAACGTGATTGCTGGATCGATTTAGAAAGGATGCCCATAGCAAGACACGTTCCAACGTCGGACGTAATAGCGTTATTAAAGGAATGGCGATTGGAACGATCGCGCGGAAACCGTCGATGTTAAACCGAGAGAACGATCGATGTTAATTTCGATGGCCGTTATGTTTATTGCGAACTCCGTAATGAGGCGAAAAGTCTGACGGTGTCAACGATCGAAGTTTAAGCAAAAGTCTGTACGTGAGAAGAAAAGCTTATATACAGAAATAATGTTTGATTGAAGATGTATGTAAGGAACATATATGTTCTAAAGGTTCATTAATTTTTCTATCGACATAAATTACGACGTAAAACAATTAGAATTTACTTTTTCAAACGGCGCGTAAGTGTTTCGACTGTGTACATGTAATATTTTCCCGCAAATATTTGACATCGGCGCTAGCATTTGTCACACATTATGTCGCTAATGAATTATATACATCGCACGATGAAGAGCTAATATTGGTATTTGAATTGGCAACAATGACAGTAATTCAATCGTAAATTTAATCACACGTCGCAGATATATCGATGCAGATGTTAAAAAACAAGACAACCAATCAGAGATAAGAAGCATCTTGCGGCGCATCGGCGTTTAATTCAATCTCATCTCGGAAAATTTTTCTGTAACAACCAGAGAGAGAGAGAAAGAGAGATTTACGTAAGGAGATAAAGAATTTTTATATTTTCACGATTCAATAAAATTCGACTTCCATTGGATTTACTTCCATTTCCGCTCCGAGAAACAGTTTTAAGAAAAAAAAAAAAAAAAGAGAAATTTTAAATCTCATCTGATCTTCATCGTATAATCGTATCTTTTGGCACTATCAATTGTGATTTAAATTTATTTTCGAATCCGATTTAAAATCGGAATCAAACGATTAATTCGCGAACTATCCCGACGAGATAACCGTCGGAGATAACACGATTTACTTTTATATCCACAGACCGGGATACGTAAACTTCGCTATACCTATACGTATCGTCGAGTGACCGCAAACATCCTTAGTTCCTGGCAAAGACAAGGCGTAGAGCCGGGGATACCATCGACGTATAGTGTATATATCATTGTCTGTCTCGCAAATATTTCTCTTTGAGCTTTGGGAATTCACGGGAAAATCGCGATAATCCTCGGCGATCTGTCATATATGTGGATTTTCGCGATCTCGGCGGCCGCGCAAGAACAAACTTTTATTAATACTCAAAGTTTTTTGATCACTTCACGCTCTGATTAGAAGTGAACTTTCGGAAAGTCAATTTTACGGGATGATACGTTTTATTTCTCTTTCCCGACGTACACCGGCCGCGCGACGAGAACTTTCTCGCGCGCTTGCGCTCTCGGAAAAATATCTATTATTTATTTTCAGACACAATACTCTCCCGTGCCGTTTCTGCCTCGTAAAAGTACATTTAGCTCAATCAAAATAATCCTCGAACTCGCGAAGAGATTGTTATACGCGAACACAGCGCAGTCGATATTTTAAGCACAAAAAAAAAAAAAAATTTGCTAATGCGAGAATCTTATGCGGAATTCAATCTCTGATACAAATCAGTGTGGGAACAAAAAGAAGCAACATTGATAATTCACGATAATTACGAGACGGGCAAGACAAGATCTCGTTGACTTGACATCGCGATAAGAGTGTCGCGTCCCGATCTTCTACGTCACAGATAATATCGGTATAACGTATATCGATTCTCACGCTGACAACGACGACGACGACGACGCTATAAACGGTAGCGGAATAATTCTTTTTCTCTCTCAGAAGGTAATGGGAGAAAAAGCTTAGTGGAGGAAAAAGAGACGATAAAGTGGAGAGAGCAAAGTAAAAAGATTAAAAAAAAAAGTCAAGTGGAGAGACTGTGTAAAGAAACTAAACGGCAGTTTACAAGAGGATGTCCAATTAATTTCAGCTTCGAGTTATTGCAAGATACGGTTATCCCGCGCGAGATTGTCGGCCAAGAAAATCGTCAGAACGCCGATCTGGCGGGACAAGATCGCTGAAAATTCACGTTTCGTAGAACCGCTAGAAAAAAATAATCAAAGAATTCTTTCTAAGTTACAAAAAACTTTGTCTTCCTAAGCCTTGAGAAAATCGGAGATTAAGAAATTGCAGACTGACAATAAGATAACCGAATTAATCAATTTCACGGACTCATTTTGATAGACGTAAAGCGAAAAGAAAAATTAAAACGATATAAAAAATATCAATTTACGCGCACGACCAGAAAGGAAGCTGTTCGTCGCATTGTGACGTCGCCGTGTTTGACGGAAAAGATCCGAGCGAACTTCGGACAAAGTTGCCAAATTAATGTTATTAAAGTTGACAATTGAATCGTCAGTGCGATTAAAATTGTCAAATCTGGGGCGAATGTAGACGTCGAAGTTCTGGCATTTTCGAAATTAGCAGAATCCAAAGTAGAAGAGATCCCGGAGTCGGGAACAGAAAAGAAATCGACTTATCTGATTTACGAAGCTCTTGCTAAAGATTGAAAATTAGAGTTAGAGATAAAATCAATATAAGAATCAGATTTTCTGCTGTGTGTATATGTGTGTGTGTGTGTGTGCAGTAGCGCGCAATTAGCGCAAAACAGAAGAGCGATTCGGATCTGTAGCGAGAATGACAGCGCAAAAAGAAAAATTCGCATCGGGGATTCGCGTCAGATTCAGCGCGGAAGAATTAAATTAAGTAGAAATAAAAAATGCTGATGTTTTAACAGAGAGAGAGACTTGCAATTAGAACGTCCGAGTCTTAATCTTCCGCGTAAAAGATCTTAATCGCACGTTCGGTAAAATCTCTTGGATATTATTTAACTTTGTGGGAAGCGGGAAATTAATTCGGCACCCGGGAGAAAGCAATTTTGGCAACGTAATTACATTTGCATCAGACAGAACAAAGTTTCTTTGGATAAATTGAGGATATTTATCGTGTTATTCAATAATATATATGTGTCACGCGTAAAAGAGAAATAATTTTAACGAGAAAATGATATATTAAACTTATAAAATGATATATTAAACTCTGATATATTAAACTTTGACATAAATTCGTGTTTAACATCTGAATAGAAATTTCACGAGGATACGTTTTACTTATGCTATATAAGATAAGATTGGAAAGTTCTTCATACATAGAAAATTTATGTTATTTAATTGATATTTAATTTAGTTATTTAATTTATGTTATTTATTTGGTATTTAATTTAGTGTTACCGAAATACGTGCAAATTATATTTTTGTTTCATTATCTTTACAGATATCTGATATAAATGTGTTCTGCTTTTATTATTTAATTATTCTAATTATTGACAGTCTTATATCAAATTGTTTGTTTTGATTCAATTTTTTATCACAATTATTTGTGAGAACAATTTTGAAGAATTTTTTTTTCGAAGAATATTTTTAATTCTACAATGTTCGAACATGTGTGTATGTATGTATGTAGATTTTACTTTAATACGTACGAAGAAACGCGTTCTTTCAAAATCCGATCTCACTGGAGAAGCGAAACGCACAGTGAGAGTCGCATTTCTGTTTGTTCGAGTTCTCAAGGAAAAATGGTTGTTGAACGCGCGAGAACCAGAGTAACCAGAGGGGAAACTTCGGTCACGAGTGTACCGAGATAAACATTCCGCGATTCGAGGACAGACTGTAATAATGGAATTCCACGAACAATCAAATCGAAAAGCAATTAACGAGAAAGGGCGATCGTCGACGAACTTCTCACCGAATTTCCTGTCGCGTTCGTTCGTGAGAAAAACGTCTATTGAGTAAAACGGAATCGCGTAATTTTGTTGCGACAAGAGTTGCATCGACGGGCACACAGTGCATTCCTCTCGGATCGATAGTGCGCCGTAGTAGCGCGCGATTAAAGTATATATAAATCATTTGCGCTACTTTACGCAGATACATGTACGGAGTCCGGATTCGACAAAAGTCGCAAGCAAGACAAACGCGAAAACAAACGCACGTTTACTGAAATTAAAGTAAAAATGTCTATAATAAAAGTTTATTTCGTCGATAATAAATTTTACCTAAAAAAAAAAGAGAAGAAACGCGCATCGATTATGCGCGTCGCAAGATTTATGACAACTCGACGCAGCAACAACGCTTGTACGGGATTTTAAAACACAACTTCGTTGCAGTCCGAAAAAACTCGGCATAAGATTATGAGCGGCGATAAATCACGGACGTTCCCAAAATTCTGCGTGATTTATGGATAATTTTACCGTATTTTTCTTACACAATGCCGCGACGCTCGCGTCCCTTCCTTCCCTTCTACATTTTATAAGGACGCGAAATGTATTCAGCAGAATTTTCGCGCGAAATGAGATATTACCTTTAATACGGGCACGGCACTGTAAACAGCTTGAACTTGAAATTGTCAAGATAAATCTACAAGCTGTACTCGAGCTTTTCGCCCTCGTAATTTTTCGACGGCGCGATAAATATAAATTTTACGTGCAGTTACGCGAGTGACGTTATTACCTCTGCTATAAAATTGTTATTATTATTACAAACAAACATTATCGGAGATATTTATTTATTTATTTTACTTTCTCTCTTGTTTCTCAGATGACTGAAAAGTCACAGAAAAACCGACACTTCGTCAATACATTGCTTCTCATTTGACAAATCCGTGTTTCCGAAACGAAAAATGTTAGTATCTCGTTCGCAGTTATTTTGCAGGATCAATAATTCTGTTCGCGAAGAGAACGATGCGAGACGAGACATCTGGCTAAAAAATCCGGACTTTCGCGATTTTCTTCGAACTCGGAGCAGTAACGTAAAGTAGTAGACAATTTTTTATGAAGGAAAGAGGCAACCCCCGTCGCAGAGTTTTTGAGTTTCGAGAGACATATCTACAGATTTTCCGCGACACCGTATAAAACTCTCTGCAAAAAAAAAAAAAAAAACTGTCGTACCGTATTTCTGCGAAACTTTCCGATGGATTTCCGATACGTGCGAGAATTGCGAGATATTATATACGAAAACAGATATATTACTCGCGCAATTGAGGGACGCGAAATACACGCGCGGTATTTTTTTTTTCGTACTTGCTTTTGAGAAATGCAGAAAACTCACTTCTGTCGCAACTCGCTCCGATATCGCAAACGAGACTCCGCAAAAGAGGTGTGACGACCACCGTAGTTCGGGTGCGACGCGTTCCGAAAACAATACGGGCGCTGCGTCAAAAAGTTTGCAGAGCGCCGATGGGGTAGTGACGGCGGCGGTGGCGCGAAATTTTATTAGGGAAATCAAAGACGTCGCCCGTCATGAATGCGAATTGCAAAGCGGGATAAGATCGAAATCGGCTCGTACTCACCGGCGCAGCTGTATCCATTTTTATGAAGTATGTAGCCGTCCCTGCAGTCGCATTCGTACATGCCGTCGTGGAGCTCGTAGCAGAGCTGCTCGCATGGCGATCCGTGCCCGCATCTTCCTGAAAAGGGGAGAGCGAAACGAGGAACGTGAGTAAGTTATGCGTATCAGGGGAATTCGGCAGAGCGAAGTAGCGGACAAAAGGGAAGACAGAGAGAGAGAGAGAGAGAGAGAACATCGGAATAGACGCGCGCGCGGCGAGTTGCAAACGCGAGTTGTACGCGCGCATTTCCCGTTCTCACCCTTGTAACAACGTATTTACACTGCACTACACTCTGATATTCTGGCGAGAGACCGGCTCGCGTAAAAATTCTAGCGTACGAGATGTGTAGATGTAGTAGCACCTGCACGCTCTCCGTTTTTATTCGATAAGCTATTTTTCGGCCTAATTTCCGTTTCCCATCCGCGTGTCGAACATTAGCGAGAACGTGTGAGAAAAAATACGCGAGAGAAAAAATTGTAAAATCACACTGTCTTTATGTAATTAATTAGTAGAGAAATACGCGGGATTGCGCACGCTCATAAAGTACATTCCGTTGTTTGTTTATCCGTGTTAATTCCGCGATCGTGCGTGTACAAAGGGAACGTGAATGTACATATGTAAATGCGCGCGATATTTCGCCAATTTTAGGGCTTTGTGCTCGGCGCAATATACCGTGACACATTCAATCAACATTTCTTTTTTTTATTAACATATGTTGTGCCGAGCAGCGTAAATGGAAGTTACACGGAATTAATAACGGAAACAAAGTGTGTATAGACGGCAACTGAATGCCATCGTGGTTGCCATTGTAGGCAACCGCGCGCGGCGAAACAATTCTTCTATCCGTCGTCATTTTGTTGTTTAATTGAGCGTCGCGACGTCCCTCATTTGCAAAAAGTACGGACGGGAATACTTTAAACCGCGATGTGTGCGGTAAAACGACACATAATGCATGACAAATGCGATAATAATTAATTTTACATTACGCCAAATGACATACAAGATTAAATCGACGTTTTGTTGCACGTGACACGAAAATTTTCTCTCTTTCTCTCTCCCTCTCTCTCTCTCTCTCTCAAGGTAATATTCAACATAGACGAAATTGTGATATACCAGATACTTGGAGCGCCGAGAATAATGCCGACCTAAATAGCTTGCTCACTGCGTCGGTATTTATGTGCGCAAATTGATAAAATATTATTATGTACCTTATACTACGTGCATAGGTAATAAATTTCAGTGCTCAAATTTCTCATTTCTCTCGACCTTCGCGAGATTATTTTACTCAAAGGATTTTACCGTAGAGAGGGGAAGAGGAAGAAAGGGGAGAAGAAAGAGAGGAGAAAGAGCACACTTAGATAATTTAATAACTTTTGTCTCGCGCATTTTTTGTTTCAATATTACATATTACGTTTCGCACGTAATTTGATTTATGAAATTCCGCGCGTGTTCAAAATAAACTCGTAAACACACACGTGTGTTTAACTAAATGTAACAAATATCATGCAAACTCGCGCGTATCAACACTATTGTTTTTTACTCATCACGAGATCATCAAACACAATTACAAATTCTGATATGTTACACGTTACGGTCGTTAAATTAAAATTTACTGCAAAAACGTTTTATGAATAGCAATAAATTTATTGCGACGCGCTGCGCAGTAGGTTTTTTTTACACAGACGTGACGCATAATATGTCGCGCTCTTTTTGTCAAGCAAGATTACAAAAAATGCACACACGTTCTATCTTTTTTGATTTATGCAAATACCTTTATTCAACTCCCTTTGTAAAATAAATGAGAAAACGACAAAAATAATGTTCCGCAATAATCATGCGATAATTTGCACGCTCTCTTTCTCTCTGTCTGTGATAATTTATGAAAAATATTTCAATTTGTATAAGAAAATTTTACATAACGCGTTGACGCGATATCGCATTTGCGAACAATGTCTGAATTTGTTACAAATCGCAATTGTGTGGCGAGAAAAATGCATGACAATTTTCGGTTCGGGTAATGTTATACTATTAAATATTAAACGTTAATGGCGTATTTCCCGAGAATTTTGTGAAAATATAACGACGTACACATCGCGCGATGTTTTACGTAAAACGAGAAGGACTGTGACAGAGTGGGATCAAATAAAAGATCCAATAAAAAGTGCATTACATCGAATGCAGTGAAATTTTATGGCGCTTTTATTTCAAGCAAGTTCGTCTTTCGGACCGGAGCATATCGCGAATGGAAATAAAGCGCATTCAATTTGGGTGTGCGGCCTTTTCAATTTGCACATATGCATCCGTAACACGCATATATATTTTACACTTAATTTTAGTTTAAACGAAAGTGCCTGCTAAGTGGACTTTACGTAAAACCGGCCGACGATACGTGCAGTTTGTGAAATATTTCAGTTATCGCTCTGTTTATGAAAACGTTTTAATAAACCGGAGAGTTTATATCTGTGAGTATAAATTTTAAAGAATATTTCATATTTCTCTCTGTCAACTCGTTTGCATAAATAAAAAAAAAAGAGAAAGAGAAAAAAACAATATATTCTCTTTAAATTTCGCAAATAAAAAGTGATAGTTAGGTAACTAGAAATATAAGACGATTATCACTCTGTTATTAAATGACTACTTGAAACAAGTTTTAAATGTGACAAGTAATAACAACAATGACAAGCTAATAAACATTTTATATACACTCTGATATTTATTTGTACTCTTTCTCTTTCTCTCTTCCTCTTTATGCAAAAAGAAAAGTTTTTCCACAAAGCTGTATTCTACATAATATTTCTATATTTTTTCGTTTATAGAGAGAAAGAGACAAAGAGAGAGAGAGAGAGAGAGAGAGAAAGAAAGCGAGGAAGAGCATCAGGCGGGGCAAATATTTTTATCGATGTAATATTCAAACGGCAGAGAGAAGCAGCCTTGAATTTTTTGAATATCTTCACATGTTTACCGTACACGGTACTAGAAGCGTAATTGAACAACAAACAAGCATGTTTATCGTATGCTTATATACCAGTCGCCGTTGTACCGGCTTATGTGAGGATCTCATTTACATAATGGATAAATTACACAGCGAATCCCTCTCGGTCCCGCTCCTCCGTAGAGAGAAGGAGGAAGGGAAGATGTTTCCGAAATCAAATACCTACAGCGTGTACATTGCGCGCACGTTTCGCGTTTTATGATCCGTAACAAAAAGGGATGTGCAACATGAGATATATGTATATACGGGGGTAGAGCACGTGAAATGAGACGCTTCATTTGCATGGCGAAAAGATTAATAAAACATAACACATGAAGAACAGACGTCGGACGAAGAAGAAGCGCGCGAAATTCACCGCTGTGTGTTGGGAAACGCGCAACAACGCGTGAAGCGCGAAAGCTCGCATGCGTGTTTTCCGCGATGAAAATCACGCGGTTGGCTGCGCCTCGATGTCATCTCGTCCTTCCAACCGCGGCTGTCCACTCCGGTGCCGAACTAGCATTGAAAATTCCAATATCCGACCCGCTCGTGCGCACTCTTTACTTTACGAAAAAATTGGCCGCGTGGGAAAACAACCCCGGACATTATTATTTTACGCTACACGTCGGGAAATATAGATATCGCGTTGCACTTGACTTATCGATGCCGCGTAATAAAACCCGATGTTGCGCCAAATGTCGCGATATGAAAGCGCGTGTGCGATATGAAAGCGAGTCGTTGGAAAAATTCTCGACTCTTCACAAAAGTCACTTAAGTTCAAGGGTGCGCGTAGATATTGCAGACTAATTAAGTCGAGTGATTGACTAAAAGTAGTTTCGCGTGTCAACTTAACCGTGGGTTTTTTTACTTTCAACATAATCGTCGGTTCTTTCGATTTTGTTTGGTGTGTAATAGCTTTCAGTTGCACGTTGTGTTTTCTCTGAAAGGAATATTTTTTTTTTTTTTTTTTTGACAAAGATGCAACGACTGTCTAGACTAAAGGAGAACTGACATCTGGTTGTTCGGATACACCGGGTGTGTATCTGCGAATAACCGGAATAATTTCAAATTACTCGAGTTCTCGTTACCCGCAATTGTAAAGCGCGCGGAATGCAAAGTACACACAACACGGTGAGTAAAATGCGCGAAGTAAATGGACGAAAATTATATCGAAATTTCGAAATTTGATGGAATTAAAACGAAAGGTAATGCAGCGTGCAGATAAATACACGCGCTCGCAAATGTGTTGCGAGTTAGAAGAGAGAATTTCATATTTTATCACTGTCAGTTTTGAATTATTTTATATACACAATTCTCCCGCTGTAATATATTTTTATAATGAGAAATATATTCGTTTGAGAAATTTTTCCTCGGTGTGTTTGTGATATTTGCGATAAAAGTCTCTCTGCTCGTTCGTGAGAAAGATATCAAATTCAAGAATACTTGCTTCTCGGTTTATAAACTGTATCACGCTTTTTCTTCATCATGATGCTCCGAAGAATATGCGATAAGACAAGATTCTAGTCAAGTTCAAGAACCCTCCGAAGTGCTCGAGTGGAGTATCTCTATTAGTGTGTGTGCGTGTGTGAATATCTTTTGTGAGCGGGTACGAGAAGGTGCGAGCGAATGGACTGGCTGCACTGCACACATGTGCTTTGATATATGCGGGTTGTGATTCGACTGGGCCGTACACACATACACACGAGCTATGCAAACTGTATGCTGTATTGCCTTAAGTACAATGTAGGAACCTGGTTTGATTCGAGGCGACGCGACGCGACGACGCGGCTACATTGTCTACTATGCCGCAACATATATAATCGCTCGTACAACGCCGCTGCTAACAGACGCATAGGCAGATATAATCGCTAAACGTGTCTTCTCGTTAGTGTCACTCGTCGAAACAACGCGGGTTGCGTCCACGTGGTATTTTTACGAATTTATCAGTCGGAGTATCTCTTTTTCATTTCAACACGTCGTATTTTGTGGATATTTTTTTCCTCGTGTTTTTGTTTTAAATGATTTAACCGGAAACAATTAAACCCGCATCGAAATAACGAATTTCAGATTTTAAATTAGAAACGTTGTGAGTGTGTCTTTTGTTTTAACAAGAAAGAAAATAAGTGTGAAATATTAAAAGTGGTTATAGAGCTTTTTGTATTAATTAATGATTAAATACAAATACCAAATATTAGGTAATTTTACAAATTAATTATATATTTGTTCATGTTTCTTTTGCGCGGTTAGTCGCAAAAATATAATATAGGCAATATTATAGAAAAGTAATACAGGAAGCAAAAAAAAATTCCAATGTGTGTATTTACTTGAGTGCAATTAAACTAATGTAACGGGAATGCAGTGGTGGAGATGAAAATTATTGAATATTGCAATGGTCGGATTATTCAAATGGCAATAGAATTTGTGCTGGATTAATCCTTAATCGGATAAACTCTATATAGTTTTCAAAACAAATAAGGTGAGTCTATCCGGTAGTCGATGCAGTCTGTATTCCACAATTTACCACAACGCGGTATAGCACTGACGACGCCGTGTTTATCATAATACAGAAAATTCTCAGATAAAGGATATTCTTCAGATAAAGGATATTTTAATCTCTTTTCCGAGACGGAAGTGTTTTGTGTTTTGACAAACGAGTAAATTCGCGAGTAAATTACGTTGTTCGGTTAACAAATAAAATCGTTAAACGCAATTGATCATTGACAACAACGCATGTATTTTGAAGCGTCAGCGATAAGAAAACTGAAATGTCAAATACAGGATGCCCAGATACGCACGTACGTAAATAAATCAATGGAATTTTAGCAACAACTTTTCGCAAAGATTATCCGATAATTAACAAATTTAATAATTTAACAAATTGCCGTCCTGTCTCGCATGCTTCAGAAAACGTCAAAGTGCAGCTGTACGTAATTTTTAATAAACTGCTATTCTCGCGCGTGTGCGAGAATTTTCCGTCTGACGTCAGGTTCGATTATTCCCTTTAACGGCTTTAACCGCCGTCGCTCATCATCGTCGCATGATCGCCCGGTACTTTTTAATTGGCCAATCTTCAAATTACGAGCAAATCGGTCCGCTTATTATCTGCCGTCATCCGTTTCGCTTCTCGTTTCTCGCGCGCATTTTTAATCGATCGTCGATCGCGAAATCTCTTCCCAAACTTTCAGCCGGTCCGTAAACGCGCGCGTTTCAAACGCACGCGCAAATGGTTTACGCGCGTGAATTGCGCCGTTGGGTAACACACACACACACACACAGAAAGGACGCGTTAATATTAATGGGCCGGGAAACTCTCGCGCGTGTTCGTTCACGCTCTCCCTCGACGTGCGAACTCCCGCACGCAGGAATTCATTTGCTAATGGTAGCGAGCGATTAATATCGCAGGAACGTTTCGATACGTACCCTTTAGGCGCGCCAAGCGGACGGAATTTTCTGAGAATAACGACGGGATTGCAGCAACGCGCGCAGGAAATTACGCGCTTGTAAAATACAATGACACATGGTATTCTGTTTAACGATTGTGCGAATGAGAAACTACTGACGCGACGCGCCACAGCGAGCGGTGTGTTTATCGATGCGCACTCGTCGGTCTCACACAGGCCGATATATTACGTATGAATTATTCGAATTTAAATACATTATTTGTGTTACGTGCGCGCGTGTATATATGCAATTTGAAAATTTGGAGAAATTTGTATGGGAAAAATAAATTATGAAATATATTTTTGATTAATAATTTCGCGCAACAGTTTGAAATTTGATTTCTTTGTGTTGTGTATCGCTCGCTAGTCAATTTGGAAAATTCTCCAAGTACGTGTGCGTCAATGTGTGATACATGTAATAACTCGCGATAAAATATCGAGCGCGCGATATTCTTGAAAATTGGAAATTGAAAGTTTAATGGGGGTAAATCAGATAAATAAGTATGCGCGCGTCTCGTTTGATTGCGTTTCGAAGATATGTGTATGTATACTTAGTCCGGCAGTACTGAGACATTTGTGGCGCGCAAGTATTGTTTCATTATCAATTTTGTTTGAACGTAAAAATAACGGGCCAATTACGGGCAGAGCGAAATAATAAATAAAAACGCCAGTTGTTTGTTTCAAGCAAACGGGCGTTGACGCGCATCCCGCGCATTTATTCGCAATGAAAAATCGGTCGGACATTATTCGCGTTATTGCCATTGGAATATTGGCAGTCGGAGAGGATACAGGACGGGAGGAACACTTGGCGACACACAACGCGCGCACATGTACGATGTCGATCGCAGAAAATGGCGGAAATATAAAGCTCTAATAGCTTTTGGCGGGGGTATATCGATTCCCCGTGTGTGTGCGGTTCCGCGCATTAAGCGATCGTTAAATGTTGCATAAATACTTGCACGGCCGCAACGAATCCACCGAATAGTTCCGCGCGCGGAATAAACGCCGGCCTTTCCGGAATTCAATTCATTTCAACGGGTCACATATAATTCAATTTAACGCATGCATAGCGTATATACATACAGTCTCGATATCGTTATTTCTACCGTGCGGCTCAACCGCGCACGTCGCAACGATATCGTTGCGTGGAATTACATTATATGTAAAACCGACGTGTATGTGTGTATGTGTGTTAGAACAACCTCATCTCTCTCAATGGTATAATTTTATACTATAGCGATTTTATTTAATCTCTCTCTTTTACAGAGAGAGAGAGAGAGAGAGAGAGAGAGAGAAAGAGATTATTTTATATATTCATGGATTTATTAATTTATTAATTACGTGCGCTATCTTCAAAGCTTCTTAAAATCTTTGAATCAACGTGCGGAAAGAATCGACGTTCAACTCGCGCTGATTAAAAAGCTGATTAAAAACCTCGCTAATCGCGCGACCGACGCATTATCACGCGGTTCGAATCGTATAAATATAGTGTCAGACATTTACGTATGAAATACATAAATGTCGCGCACACATATATTGACGCGTCGTACGAAAAAGATACATTATTTGCTAAATTCCGGAGTATCCTGAATATTCAAATGCACGTACGCTGTGAAAGCAAAAGCCGGTCGTCGTCAGCAAGCGGCGGTCGAAAGTGTTTGCACACGGCAGCTTGGAAATTTGTGAACATTATCGCGCGCGCTTTCATGACGATCGATACGAAGGCTACAATTAACTGGATACAGTCAAGTCGCACCATTTTGCAGACTCGCGCAAAATATTTTGCCTACTCGGCCCTTTTTTTTTCCTCTTCATCTCACTCGATTCGCAAATTTCAGTTCTCCGCGCGTCGCGGAATGTTCGCGCCGCGAGGAAATTCTTCAAAAATTATTTCGTCCACTTCAATGAGGAACAACGAGCGTGCGCTTAGATCACAATTGGATCTAAGCTTCGTGTATGGATGTATTTTTTTTTCGTCCGAAATAACGAGAATATCGCGCGCGTAGAGAGAGAGAGAGAGAGAGAGAGAGACGCGTTGTCGTTAACTCCGCGCCGAGTAAATATAGATTTTCTATATATACGAGACGTATTTTCCATTAACGTGTTCCATTAAAGTGGCAAAGTCGATTTAACTTTAAAATAATAAAGAATGTATGGGCAAAATTTTTGGTTTTTAATATTATAAAGCGTATCGTAAGTTGTTATCTCTTCGCTTTAAAATAATCTCTTTGATTTCTTTTCTCTTCAATCAAAACGTTCTTAGAGAAAATGTTAAAACGTATATATAAATTTTATCTCGGTTGTAGTAGGCAGGTTGTTTTTTTTTGTCAAAGTTTTGTACACTGCAAATCCGGCTCGCAAAACACGCGCGCGCTACATTATACGATAATAATAAATTATTTTCATTGCACGAGATACGTATCGAAAAATACACATCACGTAGTTTTCATTGTTTTCGTTAACGCGAGTCTCATTGTTAAATAACACACAACGGTCGATTACAATATATACACGTTGAAATGGTTTTCTTTTTTCCGAAATCAAGAGCGCAGTGTTGCGCATTAATCTCGCGGAATGATCCATCGGTCTTTGTGTGTGTCTTTTTTTTTTTGCGGTAATACTGAGCGTGGCAAAAGTCAGACCGCTATATCACACCGTCCGGGACCATTACAGCACTTTACTTTTGCCGAGAGTTCATAAATCGCGGACCTGAGGGCGGACTAAAAACGCGACTCACCTTGGAAAGCGGCCTCGAAGGTGGTCTTCTCCTCGACGGGGTTCTGGGCGAGCAGCAGAACGACCGACAGGCATTCCAGGATGATGAAGAGCCGGCAAGCGTGGCGCAGTAGTCCAGTCATCGTCGTCACCGGCAATAAACATGCACGTCGCTGGAGCCGATAAGAAGGTCCTTACTGTCGCATGCTCCAGCGAGCCTCACGTCGATCAACACGCGCGAACACACGCGAGAACACTCTACAATGATCCGCCGAATCACTGATTAATCCGCGTTTACTTATAGCACCAGGCGAGGGTGTCGGTGAGACACTCCGAGACACTCACAACGCGACGAACGATCACGACGGAAGTTCCGACGATTATCTGGGGAAAACAAGCGGAAGATGCAAGTTAATATTATTGCGAGAATTATATTTCAATGATTACTGCTCATATAAATAATTTTTTGCAAGAATTTTCGGAAGCTTCTGCTGACTAAACACGTTTGATACAAAGCCGAAGCTTACAATAGTGAAGAAAATTATTAGCAATGTTATGTGCAAATTGTTGATAATTGTGCGCGCGCACTATATTATCACAATAAAAAAAAAAACGTGAATAATTCATCTATCGCGATGATAATCACGAAGTATATCACTTCGGCGCTTCTGCAAGAGTCAATTGACACATCGGGTCGGTCGGACCGATTCAGTTGCAAATGGCGTGTGCGTAACAAAGTATCCATCCGCGGCGCGTTTACTATTCTCAGTATATCATAGCAAATGATAGGTTCTCTATTTTCGCGCGATACCCGATGCAAATTTACTTGACACCGTATGCATATCAATGCGGGCATGCATATTTCCCGCGGGTTCGCACAAAGGGGTTGTTTTTGCCTCGCGCGCCGTCTTTTTTTTTTTTTTTTTTTATTATTATTTTTTGGCGTGTGCGTTTCCCTCACTTCGAAAATTTTCTCGCGCAACGAAGGAACATACAATATAATCGCTCGCGTCCTGTTCGCTCGCGCAGAGAAAACCTCCCGAGACGCGAAACTGGAGAGAAAACGGGGGTTTGTTTGCGTCGTCGCGGAAAATGCAAGGCGACTCCGTCAGATTAACTCGCGCTGCGAGATTCGCGAGTATTAACGCGCCTCGAATTGGGTTTTTTCGCTTATCGCCGAGGTTACCGTCGCCTTTATTCCGTTTCTGCCGCGTCGCCGCGCGGAATACGCAAGACTCCTTTCGTCTCTTCATCTACGGCACGCTCGCAAATGCGGGGAAAAAATTCTCGGTTGAAATTAAATTTTCGAGATATTTGTCGCCGAGGTCACACGTGACTTCGTTAAAAGCGAAGATTATACACAAAAAAAGTTAATATCCCGACCTGTCAAATCCCGACTTTCATTGATTTTTAATTTTGCAATCGAGTTATTCAAAAAATGAGTTCACACAAGTCTCTTTTACGATATATAAAGAGCTTTTCATCGCTAGTCTCAATTTTTCATGTTTTCTCGTGATGTTTTATAAATTATAAGAGAATATATATATATATAGCGCATTTTACACAAATATATACACACATTTTTCGTATTTCAATAAAATATGAAAATCGACTCGTTCATTCGATACATATATAAATGATACCGAGTACGATTCCGTAAAATTTGATATTTGATGCTTTCGCGGGATGTTGCGAGAATTCGTGAAAATTGGTTTTCGGATGAACCGTGTTGGTGTCAGTTTTATTATCGTTAATGTTATTTCACTATATATTTTTGTCATTTTACATACGTTCACTTTATCAGGATTCAAGAGTATTAGGATGCACTTGAACCCTGATAAAGCGAGCTGAGAAATGTTCACGACACGTCGGTGCAACAACAAAAATAAAACTAACGCAGTTCCGAAAATCATTTCTCAGAGATAGCGGAGAAATCCGTATAAGTTTGGAGGAAAATATTTGATTAAAATTAACGTACGTCATATACTATTTTACAGTGTTTGCATGGGAGTATTTGCAAATTTCTCACGGGAGTTTCATTACTTGTACAAATACGCGCGAGATCAAGTAAGATCGAATTACTATTAGGTTAAATAATAAATATCGCATTGAAAGAGAAAGAGAGAAAATATATTTATTAAAAA
>QVOB01017636.1:0-16997 GCA_014839585.1 Pseudomyrmex concolor | reverse complement strand
GACTTGCTCTTCTATCTTCTCTCGAATGTACGCGAAGATACGAAGAGATTGGGTGTTTTTTAAACTTTTTCGTTTGACATCAATAACATATCGTGTGATAGAGAGATCAATAAACAAACACGTCAAATTTGCTCAACATTATACGCGATATCTTTTTATCGCCCTCTCTCTGTGTGACATTTGCTCCGACAACCTTAGAAAGACTCAATTACGTCAATTGTAAGAAAGAAAAAGAAGTGGAAGAAAGAAACGATGTCGTGTCGGCGTATCTTCCGATCGCGACATTTCATTTTTAACAAATAACGTTTCGTAATCTTCGTGTTTCCTGACGAAGAGTTTTTTGCCGCAAAAGCCGCACGGAGTGGACGTGTGTGTAACACACGAAGCGAAGCGTTCTTGATCTTTAAAATGCCACCGACTGTTTCTCAGGACTCTCGAGAAAGTTTTAAACTGACATTAAAGCGCTTCGCGCTAACGTCAGATTATAAATTTGACCCAAGTGTTTCAATTAATACGTTTCAAAAGTTTTGAACCTGTGTGTTTTTAAAACTATGTAAATTATTTTTCAGTAAATACTGCAATATTATTTCTTAAATTTTATAAATTTGTGACATTACGTTATTTATAGAACGAGAAAAACGTGTAAAAACGCGGTTTATTAGAAATAATTTGAATATACGAGTAATAATTTTTCTTACCACTTCCATCCGTGGACTTAAAAAAATAAAAGGTCTCTTTTCTCAGTTTGTAAATTTGATTAGTTTTAGCGATAATTCTCTTTAAACAAAGACAAAAGATAACTTCGTGCAACGGTTGTATTAACGGTTAATGATTGATAATTGTTGTGCAAGATTTATATAACATTAAAACACATTGTTATAGGCAGCACGAGTCGAATTTTTCGCGCGAATGTCTCCTATCGTATATAAGTATCGAAAATGAGATAAGAAGAACCGGTTATTTCGGATTTCTCAATGTCGAGAACAACGTCAGACGAGACGCGGTGTCGGAAAACGTGATTACAAAAGTTAGGAGAGAGAAGATGTGAAATAAATAACCGCGCGGGAGGTTATCAGATATGTAGCGCATTAAACCACACGCGCGTATATGTATGTATGTACATATGTACATCAGCGTATCACTATAGTGTTCAGGTCCGATAGGAAACAGCATCGCTTTGTTCGGTCGTATCTCCAATGCTCGGCCAATGTAGATAACGAATACGAACAAAAGCTCAAACACGTGCTGAGGCAGAAATATGCAACTTCTGTTCTACACGCGAAGACCACCACGCAGCGTAGAAATATTACAGGATAGTTGAGTACACAGAAACGACGACGACACGATCTTTACGTACAAAAGACAATATTTTATAAATATTTTTTTCTCACAAATGATCTTCCCGAGTTGATCGCGACGAAGAGTAATTGAGTCATTAAGTGTGTATACATATTGTACATATGCTGTATTCATTTATTTGTCAAGTTTCATACTTAATGATCCAACATATAGGAAGTCATTAAATTCATATACGAAAAAATTAAAGAAAGATGTGTTGACCCGCTATGAAGGCTATCGCTATTCGTTTTTTTATTAACCCGAGAACCTTCAGACGATAATTAATACCCGGATGATGTATTCGCATGATTTAATATTTGCATTTTGTTTTCAACGATAATTATCTGATTTATCGCGCTTGTAGACATCAGACAATCCGGAATCGCAAAAATCCGGTTACACACATGGTGTCTGAAAAATTTTGATCAAACCGAAGTGTTAAAATTTAGATTGGATTAATCTAAACGGGAAAAGTCATGTTGCACCAATTTGCTAAATTCGCAGAGTTGAGTGATTAATTAATATATGACCTAATGAGCGTGTGAAAAGCGACTATCCGGATTCTGTAGGCGTGTAATTAAATTTCAATTCTGAAAATCAGCTGATCACAAGAAGCTGCGTCACACGCCGCCACTCGCTTGTTCGCTCCGCTTCTCGTTAGAAGATTGCATAAAGTGAATCATTTTTCTTTACATCATACATGTTTACAAAGTCTAGATCATCGTTTCCCACGCACTCATTAGGTCACATGTATTTTAATCTATTTAACCTAACCCTAATCAATCAGTCGATAACTATTGCAAATTTTGCAAAAGGTTCCATAACTTTTTTGTTCAGATTAATCTTCAATATTCCACCAATTGTAACTATTTCAAAAATGAGATTTTAAAAGTCAGACTTTCGCAAAATGCTTCAGACAAAAGTTGTCACTATCGACGAGACAAATCGAAAAGATCCTATAATTCAACACTCTATCTTCAATATTTAAGGAGTTATGAGGTGTGAATGATAGGAATGGAAAGATGTGTGAGATTAGATAACACGTAAACCAAGTCTCCTTCTTGGCTTGAAGGCTGAAGTGAATAAAGATTATATATAAATAAAATAAAATTTTTAAAAATACGTAAGAGAAAATATTTAAGAAAAACCCTGTGGATTTGGAGTTTCTAAATATTTATAGAACTTGCGGTAAAATATAGAGTTTCTAAATATTTCTCTTCCTCCCATTAATCCTTTAAGTCATATCGAAAAACGATCTAGTGTACGATCGTTATTTTTATTGACCACAATAAATGTTTAAACAAAAAGTCGATCGAAGTGCGCAAAAAAAAAAAAAAAACTAAAAATCTAATTTTGACCGTAGCAAAAAATAACAATTTAAAACTTTGATTGAGTTCACGCCCCGTCGTTAAATCATCATCACCGGCGAAGAAACAATCGCTCTTAACACGCGAAAAAGATACCAGGAAGACATCGAACAATGCGCGAATGCGGATTTCGTCATCGCGCTCGTGAATCAATAATAACACCTGGCATGTGCAATTAGCGATTGTATCAGATCAATTGCGCGTGCGCAATTAGTGACTTTTAGACTTTAGACATTGGTCCTTCGATAAACATTATCCTATTGTATTAATAAATTTTTTATATCTACGTGCATTATCGATAAAAGAGAGAAAGGTGAACGAATCCGTGGTGAAAGCTTAATCATAATGTCGCATAATTTTTATATATCTCTGATATCTATCTGTGATATAAAACAATGTTTAAACAACAACAATAAGAAAAAACAAGAAAATTACACGAAACGTTATCAGCTTCGGCGTATCTTACAATTGGATTTGGCCATTCCCATATATATATGTAGAGTACAAGTCGCGCATCTTGGAGATGTCACAATTTGCGAGATCAGCTGATTTGTCAATCTAATCTTTAATAAAAATACCAGAGAAGTTTCGATGGAGATGTGCACGAAACTAACGTTCAAAACATGTCGTTCAATCTCGGAGGAATGTTATTTTAGACACGCGCAGCGATGGTGTCGTCGAAATTTTTATCCAATTTTAATCGAGAATCTTAATTATCGTTTGATTGAGTCTGACAAAAATAAAGAAGTAATGGACGTCATCGATAACAATCGGTAATGCTTAGTGCAACAAATGAAAAGACCATTCGATCTTATATCGGATTATCGGTCATATAACTCGCAACAAATACGTGCAGTTGTAACCCAGTTCTACTGACACCGATGCGCCATATCTAGGCGAGAGAGCCAGAGCGAGAGAGATAGCATTTTTTTTTTTTTTTTTGCCATTCACACTTTTCTCCGCCAGACCCCCGACCATGAATTTTATCGACGGATCTGATGAGAACATAAAAACATGTTTGTTTTTGTAATTCTCGACAATCAAGTTCTTCGTATTAGACGCGTCCTCACGTGCTTGCGCGATATCTATGTTTGCGACCTCGTTCGTGTTTGATAAACGTAAACAAGCGCGATATTAAAAGAGTGATGTAACGACAGACACACACGAAGAGAATAGTAATTACTGTCCTTTGTCTATGACCCAAAAAATTATGTTATCTTTACTCTTTTTTTCCAATTTCGCAGTCAATCGACAGAAACTATAACTTCAAAAATTGTTATTTTAATAAGTTGAAAATAAATCATTTAATAAATGTATATTTCATAAATGTATCATCATGTATTTTTTCAGAGAAATTCGATTTCAATACTTGATTCTGCATATTTATTTTACAAGGAGCGATTGATAACTATCCGAAAGTTAATTTGACAGTTTGCTCCAAATATTAAATTACAATTTTCGGCATCCGTGAATTTTATTGCTGCTTGAAAATTGTTTTTCCCGCTATTTTTTTCAGATTTGAAAATAAATGAAAATCGCACTGGGCCATATCTGGGCGGACAAGGCAAAAATTCGAGATGATTGTTTTGTTGTAACGATAAACAGTTGAAGCGTGGTACATATAGTCAAAAATTACTGAGAGTGTCTACCTTGACGAGCTGTCGCACAAACACTAAGTACGAGCGATGATGTGCGATAGCGCATTTGTTCTTTTAAAAGGATAACACTTGCCAACAACAATGTAATACTATTGTCGCTATGTATACGTCGTTTCGGTTACTTATCAATCGATTACTACATATTTTAATTCAAACATTTTGCATGTACTTTCATCAGTCGAAAATCTTATATGATAATTAATTATCGTACTCGTATCGCGGTAAAGAGTTTGAGTAAATTTTACTTTGCTCCGTATAATAAGTTTTCTTTTAACGCGGGTTTCTTGCACGTGTCAAAAATCGAGAATAGTTCCGAATCAATAAATGAAGTGATTGAATAAGAGGCGGAGAAGCAGCCTGTTTTTTTTTTCTCATATAATCGCGCCAAAGTCTGTCGCCAGGATACTCATCATTAAGAAAATACACGTAATTTCTCATAGTTCGAAGTACGTCTGTCCGCGTATAAATTGCAGCAACGCCTGACCTCGTCATTATGATCGCATCCGTTGAAAGTGATTCATGATCTGCTTTGGAACAAATGTCCACCGAAAATATTTTATGTAAAAATATTTCGCTTTTAAATAATTTTCAAAAAGATAATGTTCGGTTTTTCGATGTTCGTTAAAATAATTTTTTCGACGAATTATCTGATAAAATTCGCGAAACAAAATAATAAACAATATTAAAATATATCGATATACATGTCAAAGAGAAATAACTGCAATTGACAACAGAATAATGTTACTATTGCTGTAAATTAATAAAGAACCATTTTGAAATTCTTTATTTACTTATTTATTTTTTTTTTTTTATCTCTTATTTTTTATGAGATAAAATTATTTTTGTCGGACTCAATCAAACGATAATTAAGATTCTCGATTAAAATTTGATAAGAATTTCGAATTCAACTTTAAATTGACCGAAAAACAATAAAACGGTGATGATCCAGAACAATTCAAGTTGGATAACATCAACGCGCTCGTTTATTACGCTGCATCTGCGAGCTCCGCAATATGTAATGCAAAACGTAATGCGGAACACGGAGATAAGAGATCACACGCATACTTGATTTCTTCCGTTTTTCTCGCGTTTTTCTCGCGATAACGAAGACAAAACGTTTCGTTCTCGCGCAAGTAATCAAAACATTCGTGCAATAAATCTTTGCGCGCTATAAAGCATATTCATGTGTCACATGAGGTAGGCGTGACTTACATGTATTTACGAGCTAGGATAATCAAGTTTACGCGTGTTTTATAAATTATTTTAGAAGTTAAAAGAGAGAGAGAGAGAGAGAAAAGAAAAAAAGAGCGTGTCACGGTGGCAAAACATTTTTTGTTTTTCAGGATTTCGCTACGTTACTGCCTATTTTTAGACTATTTTTGAACTTTGCACTTCTTGTCCTTCTTCTTTTTTATTCTTTCTCTTGTCTTTACTTTATTTCCTGTTGCGTTCCTTAATTCATTATGCTCGAAAGACAATGCAACAGGACAATGCAACAGGTCACGCGTATTGTATCTGAAACAAACGTGCGAGCATTGTCCTAACGACAGTTTTAAAAATCGTCAGCCGCGTATTTAATTAAAACACATGCAATGCGGCGTGAAATTGGCAAACGAGAGATAATATGAAGAAAGGGCGAAGCGCATTATTACAACAAATTTGTGCATCGCGCGCGCGCGCTAATCGCTACACGCTCGTTCCGTTTCTCGTTATCGCGGTTAACGAGACACGCGGTGAATTATTGACAATTGTATTATATAATAGAGAGTCGCAGAGGCTCTCATTTTGCGCAACAGAACAAAGCTTGCGGAAACCTCTCAAGTGTCCAATTTGACGTCTCATCTGAGAAAGAGAAAATCTTTTGTATATTTTCTAAAACCATCTTGACCAGAAAAAAAAAAGACAGAGATATTTTACATATGTAACGCAAGCAGAAGAAGAGAAAAATAAAAAAGTTCACTCACCGAGAGGGAGATCGCAGAGCAGGCAGCAAGCAGCGATAGCACCCGCGGACGCACCACTTATCTTGTTCAATAGCAAGTGCGGTGCGTACTTTTTGAAGCAACAGGCCACGCCGACGTGATAGATACCGAGAAAACCGCAACCGGCGAATGACAGATTCATGGTTCCGGACAACACGCCGCGGAATATTTTGACGAAAGAATCGCGTGTCTCTTCAGGAGGAGAAAAACCTCTTGGGGAAAAAGAGGGAAAAAGAGAAGAAGGAAAAAAAAAAGAGTAACGTTCGTGCGCGTAAGAGTAACGTCTGCGACGAACGACAAGTAATCTCGTTGTGCGTCACGCGTTACTTTATACGAAGGTCTTGTCGCGCGATGTAAACAAAACTCTCGCGACGAACGAAAAACAAGCCGCGCGAAGAATCGCGGCCACTGCGACGGAGCTCCTGCCTGTCGTCTTCTTCTTCTTCTCCTCCTCGTGTGTGTTGTGTTTCGTTAATTGTGCGCGACGAAGATAAAACACAATTGATAGTTTTCCAGAATCGTCGTCTCTCTCTCTGTTTCTCTGGAGTCTTAGCGTCGTCGTAGCGTGCAAATATTTCGATATGCGAGCACAGAACAAACGCAATAACGTTCGGTTCACGTTGATGCGAGCGGGAGCGACGCACGTGTCACACGACGGTCGATCGCGTTCTGACGACGGGGAAACACGAGCAACAGCTGTTCCCGATTAAATCCCATTCCGCGAACAAGAGGGAGTGTGATCCGAGAAGAGAGGCAGAAAGAAAAAAAACATATATATACCGCATCTCTCTCAAAGCTGGCGATAGCGCGCTCGCTCGTGCGGATGACGTTTCACACGTGACGTACGTCGGCTGCGATTGGCGCGGTCCGGATGGTGTGGTTCGTCAGCTACGCCTCCTACGCACACACACGCACACAGCGCCGAATACGTAATTAGAGAGGAGGTTTTTAAGGCCTGTGTACACACGACGGATCCAAGAAACTGGTCGAAGAAATTGATCAAAGTAAAAAAGGTATATATATAGAACTTGGACAGCGGCGGCTTTTTATTGATTCGTGTGAAAATGTTACAGACATGTTAAAGCAGTTGCTTTTTCGCTCGAGAAAACATGAAAGACCGAGATATATCTTTGATCCGAGTTTCCCTCTTACCGATGTACACAGGCCTTTGCGAATACAGAGACTGTGGCAAGTAAAAGTGGCAAATCTTCCAAAGGACATCAGACACAGAAATGTACCTTTTCGCGCACCTTCTCTTTTTCGAAGCGTTTGGAAGAATGTATCATTTCCAGTTCCAGAATGTCCAAAAAGAGACGGAGTGCAGCAAGGATGCGTGAATGCGTCGCAGCCAGTCGCAGCTGTCTCTTTCCCGACCGAGGTCTTTGAGGAGCAGCAAGGTCGTCCAAGCAAATCAACCAATCGTAGATCAGCATATTAAATTTGTTAAGAAGAATAAAAACGTGCAACGGTCGTTGATCGTCGAATGATTTCGCGAAGGGAAGAAAAAGTTCGGCGTTAGCGACTGAAAGAGAGGAACTCGATTTTACTAACAATTTACTTCTAAAAAAAAAAAAAAAAAAAACAAACAGAAAACTGGTCACTAGAACTAGACTTCGAACATCAGAACTTTTACGATTCTTCGGTTTGTCACACTGGTTTATATTTGTAATCGCATCCTCTTTCGCCAGATGTCTTCGCGATGTTTCCTCCGCGACGGACTGATCGCCGACATTGCCGACCGAACGGAGCGAATTTTATTAGCGTTCGGTTCGCGGTTGTTGGTCGATATCGGGATACGGAGACGGACGGAGCTCGTAAAACGCGGAAAGCACGGCGACGATGACAGGAGTGGATGCGCGTCGGGCAGTCGTTTTGAAGTCGCGAGTGCTCGTTCGATAATATATATACGCGTCTCGTAATCGCGTATTTGCGACGCTTACGCGACGTTCGGTTTTGTCGTCACGCAGCGCGCGAGGAATATATTCCCTCGTGTTTCCGCGGAAAAGAAACATGAGAGAGAGAGAGAGAGAGAGAGAGAGAGAGAGAGAGAGAGAGAGAGAGAGGAAGCGACACGAGGGTGCTGTGCGAAAAATCACAGCACCCCGGCTCACTCTCCCTCCTCCCTCTCCTTCGGGTTTAAGGGACGACGTGTGCGTGCGTGCGCGCGAGTGATATGCCGGGCCGGCATCCCGCAGCCCGGCGATACACGACATCGTTCGTCTGATGCAATTAACCCTTTTTCCACCTGACGCCCCGAGTAGTCAAGCTCGCTCGTTGTCGTCGTCCGCTACTATGTGCATCACGCATTAATAGCGCGTAATCGCCATTCTCGCAAGGTGAGTTACACGCACCGCTGTCTCGTCACGCATATACTTTCGTATCTGTGTTACACGTATGTGTATTATATAAATATGTGCGTGTATATAAAATGTATTGTTTTGTACATATATATGTGTGTGTGTGTGTACATATATATATATACATATATAAAACGATTTATTTTCGTGCGCGCTCCGAAGATCGATCAGCGTGGGTGGGTGAGCGCTTGTCCGGCTCTGTCTTCCTTTCCGTATAGCTCTCCCCTAGTTTTCTCTCTCTCTCTTTTTCCCTCTCTCTCTTTTTTTGCTCTCTTTAAAACGTGTCTAAACGTTTCGAAGCCAAAGAATACGATTTAAAACGTAAATCGGTTAGAGTCTTATTCCTGTAATATATCAAAATGATAAAGATTTTAATTAAGTTGAATATTATTTTTAATACTTTCTCGCGTACTTTATATATCTCCTTAATTAATTATAATAAATAATCAGTGCACATATATGTGCGTTGTTTCTTTTAAGTGCGCTTTGTGTGTATACACAAAGATGATCGTGTACGGAGTATTCAATGAAGATACAATCGATAAGATTTCTGCGCTCAGGAATAAATTGGAAAAAAAAAAAAATACACGATTATTACTTACTTGAAAATTTCGCAAGTCTCAGCTTCAATTCTCATTCACATTTTGTTTTGTAAATTAATTGAATCTCGCGCTTGATTCTAAAAAGAAAAAAATTATAACAAAGTGATATGTACAAAATAAAAAAACTGTAATGAAATAGGATTTTCTATGTGGAAAAGTGAACTCTTAAAGAGAGATATTATGTAATCTCAGAAATTGCTTTTTTTCTCTTACGTACATGTTTGAAGTACAAAAAATACACCTGGAAAGTGTGTTCTTTATTGCGTTCTTGACACAACAAGTGATTTAGCACTATTTATATACACTGTAACGTATAACGTTTCGTACTGACTTGAATATAAAAGTGCGCATTGACTTGAAAGTATGTAAATAACAGCTTGGCTAAGCACAGCAACGTGCCAGACATAAAACGAAATTTGAAGATGTAATGCAAATTTTGACTGACTCTACAAAATACACAGGATGAGATCATTCAATTCAAGATAATTCCAATAATTTGAAAAAGAACAAAAAATCAAATAATAATCCTAATTGTATGTTTTGTGTAATTTTAACTTTAACTCACAGTTTCAACGCGAATGTATAGCATTAATATATTACTATTATGTGCGACATAGTATACGCTTTGTGTGTTCTTCCGGTTGTAGCATGTATGCGCTGCAGATACAAACCGCCTGCCAGGGCGAGAGCACTGGTGAACCTGATGAGTCCGCATCAGGAACCAGCGCGACCTGCTACGCAGGATTGCAGTTCCTTCGACATCGTCAGAGCCACGCAGGTAATCGCAACAACGAATAGAATGTACTAAATATAATAAAGGGAAGAACTAAAAGAGTGTGATTACTTTTGAAGTCCGTGTCTAAATTGGTGCAATTGGTATTTGCAGTACGGTTCGTTGGAACGAGTAACGGAGCTAGTAGAAGCCGGTGCCGATGTGAATCAACCGGATTCGGAAACTGTGACACTGCTGCACTGGGCCGCCATAAATAATCGCAAAGATATCGTTAAATATCTCATCGCAAAGGGAGCTGAGGTCGATGCTATTGGCGGCGAATTAGCTTCCACGCCATTGCATTGGGCTACAAGGTCAGTTTTTCACAGTATCGCCGATATTATAAATGTCCAATGATTATAATGAGAATAATAAGAGGTTTGAATAAGTTTCTTTTCGCATTTTTATATTATCGCACGATCTCTTTTGCAACATGATTTTACGCGAAACGACTCGTTTAATTTGACAAAAATTAATCCCTTTATCGCTCTCTTCAGACAAGGTTATCTCGCTACGGTTGTGATATTGATGAGGGCAGGTGCCGATCCGACGTTGAAGGACAACGAAGGATTCTCATGTATACATCTGGCAGCGCAATTCGGCCATACGGCCATCGTCGCTTACTTGGTGGCGAAAGGAGTGAGTCCGAATACGCCTGACAAAAACAGCATGACGCCGCTTATGTGGAGCGCTTACAAAGTTAATAGGTACATAAAGTATCAAGTAATTATTGCGCGAGCGATACGGTTCGCCCGGATGCAACAGCATTATGTTGGTTACTTTTAAAGTCTTTCTTTTTACAGTTTAGATCCAACGCGACTGTTGTTGACCCTAGGTGCGTCGCATTCGTACACCGATGCCATGTACGGTAACTCGGCTTTGCACTGGGCCATCGTCGCTAAGAACAACACAGCGATATCCACGCTGGTGCAACACGGGGCCTCGTTAGACGTGCCCAATTTCCGAAACGAGACGCCAATGACACTTCTGGGCCCGCATATCGGCGCCGCATGGCTGGGTTCTAGAATCAGTCAGGAGATTAGAGAGAAGCAAGGTCGCACGAGAACATGGTGTAGAGATAAGGTAAATCTTTTAAATGTCTATACAGTTTTTTTTTGAATTTTTTTTTTTTTTTTTTTTTTTTTTTTTTTTTTTCAGAGAATCCGTTGGTATTGTATGGTGATTACACCGTTCGTAGCGTTCTATGTGATTGGCATGGTTCTGCAGAGTGGATGGGATTATTTACTAAAACTAGGTGCCTTCTTCATATTTTACGTAGCAGTGTATCTAATGAACCATTTCGTGTTCGACGAACGGCTATTTCACGTCTTACCGATGTCAATTTATTTGGCAACCAAGGTAAGTAATTGGCGACGCGTTTTAGATAACCGCGAGCGTCTATGAACGATTAGTTTTTTCTCTGATAAGCTGCTAAGTAATGATAAATAACGTTTGTCGATAAGACGATAAGCTCAAAAGATCAATTTGATTTTCGCATAAAGTATAAACGAAGCAACAATTATATCACAACAATGTGTTGCGAGAAAAAAAAATTGATATAACTTCAATTTGCAAAAAGAATCATTGTCGCAGTTACAATTCCGAACAATCAAATTTTATTCTCTCACACAAATTCCGTTCGAATATGTACATAGTAATTGTTATCAACAGATATCTCTGTACAACACATTCGAGTAAGATAACTCATATTGAAAATACAATAATCGCTCACAAATAATTATCAACAGACATTTCTCTGTACAACATATCTCTGTAAAACATTCGAGTAAGATAACTCATACTGAAAATACAAATAATCGCTCACTAATTATCAACAGACATTTCTATATTGATAAAAATTTTTGAAACAAAGGTGGGAAACCTTGAATGTGTTTTTCTTGAAAAATTAATTTTGAACGGATTACACATGTTCGCAAAATTAATTACGGATCCTTTTATTACGTTGATTTTAGATGTGGATATATATCACATGGATATTTTGGTTGGGTATCCATGCAGCGTGGTATCTGTGGTTGTTGTTGGTCGGAGGATCCGTTCCTCTCTGGATATGTTTCTTGCAGTCTTGGCGCGGTGATCCCTGCGAAATCATCTGACCTACAAGAAAACGAAATAAACGAACGTATTTGTTTGCAGACAATAATTGAATTGGCCGAATCAGGTGGTTTCGAGCCGCAATGGTTCTGCAGTAGTTGTTTGGTCAGAAGACCTATGAGATCTAAACACTGCTCCACATGCGATCGTTGTATAGCGCGGTTCGATCATCATTGTCCGTGGGTTAACAACTGTATTGGTAAGCAGATATTTAATCGTTTTTGTTTTTTTTTTTTTTTTTTGCTATTTGGAGATCAATTTATTATATAATTGATGTTTGACATATATATTCATTTTTTTTTTACAGGTGCGCATAATCACAAATATTTTCTTGGATTTCTCGCATCTTTACTGGGATTGTGCGTGGTCATTTTATCGGCCAGTGTGCAGTATTGGCAATTTGAATGTTGGTCGAACTTGACAAACGGTCATAGCGCGGATACCTATTTGGTAGCTGCGGCTACGTGCGACGCTTGGGTGATGTGGGTAGCGGCCAACACGTCCCTTCATTCATTCTGGGTCGGAACTCTATTGGCGTGTCAATGTTATCAGGTATGATAATATATTTGTAATTTTAACGAACAGTGTACAAGTCGTATGTCTATAAACGAATCTTTGTCTCGAGTTGTGGAAATTGCTATTGGAATTATTGTTTTCGTGTTTGCAGATTATGGTGTTGGGAATGACGACGAACGAACGAATGAACGCCGGCCGTTACAAACACTTCAAACAAGGAAATCCGTTTCATCGCGGCGCACTGCAGAATTTTGCCGATTTCTGTAATTTTAGTTTTTGCGGGCTGAAGGCAAAACCCAGCTCAGATTGGTTGCACAGTTTTGATCTCAAACAAAGCATCGAGAAGTTACCTTTGCTCGCGCAGAAAGATAATTTTCAGTACGTTTAGAATCTTTTGTAAGAACGTTGCAATAACGAGACTATGCATGTTGTTGTCGCGGCCGTAAGAGGCTAAATTGTACACACACGTCATATCACTTGTGTCTGATGATGTTCGCCTGGTTTCTATCTAAAAAATTGTCGCGAACGTGGAAGTGACTTCCCAAGCATGGCAGTAATTGTGCATATACAGACGAGTTTTAGTCAAATTACACTACGGTAATTCTGAATAATAATTCTTCAACTTTTTAACAGTATGAAGAGTTAAAATCTTATGATCGTACATATCCTGTACTTCACTTAATGATAGCTATGAAACGACGATGTTAACGGTGCACAAATATTTTAATTCATCACAGTTGACCGGATTCGTTGATCGGATTATTTGGCAAAACTTCAAAACTCTTTTTCTCTTGTGTTCCTAATAAATAAGTTAATTTTGTTTTTTAATAAATAAGTTAAATATACACCGAGATCTCTGTATTTTTGAAAAAAAAAAAAAAAATAGATTCTATAAAAGAAGAAACAAAGTTTCAATATTGTAAAATACTGATATCGTAATTTTTGTTTGAATACCAGGCCCAGTCTTTATAATCTGAGAGTTGAGCACAATAGAAGGTCAATTAATACAATTTCTTTTAGTGATGATTTTTAATTACGCATTTAGTTACGCAATTGTTTCTGTATATTTCTAGCACTAAGATGTCTTTATCTGATTAAGTGCGTTTTGTAAATATTATTTTGTTCAATATGTACATTAATGCGTTTAAATAATTTCACATTTAAAGTCTGCGGCACACACGATGGTTTTTTTTCATGCTAGATTGCACCAGAAGTAACCAATCGTAATGTGATTCACACAAAGAGTTGTTAAATCGTGACGCTCGCATGCGAATAACACGAAAAAAAAGCATTGTGTATCCGTAGGCTTAATTTCAATATCGCAATTCACAGCAAGCACTTAGAGTTTGAAAGTATATGCTATTCAGTAAATAAATTTACAAACTAAGCTCTCTGATACCTCTTTAATTAACACACAAACACAAACACTAATATAAAAGTTATACTACTGTACCGTTATTTTTTCATCACAAGTAACAATATAAGTAAAAAGTTTGATGTGATGGTGTATAATTATCAAAACGATAAATCCTCGCGATAAATTCACAATAATTCGCAATTTAAAAACTAAAATACATATTTATGTAACAATTATATATATATATATATTTATTTAACAATCTTGAAAATTCTTCAACATGCGAGAGATTTAAATTCATATATAAAAGCGTGAAAATATAAACTGAATAAAGAGTGATGTGGCCTATATGATATCTACAAATGTATAAAAAACTTATGCAAACTAGAATGTATAAGAGAAAATCAAATGCTGTGCAGTAGAATTATAGCTGAGGGCAAATATTGCGTAACAGCTGTTTATACAGTTTTTAGTCTATTGTTCATATTTGTATAAGAGATTTTATCTGACTTAAGTGCCATGTTATGCTTCTTAGAATGCATTTATATGTGTACTCAACATTAGAAGATTTTGTTGAGATCAACTCTGTTTGCATCAGTTATTGTTACGATTGAAGTATATCGTAACGATGCACACACATTTTCTTGCGGTCACAAATCAATATTATAAATTATATGTAATATTTATTTAAAAGAACTGTTATATCTCATACACGAGATATATCGAATGTATATCTTAAGAAACAGCTAGGTCATAAAAAAAAATTGCTTTTTATATGTTAAGCGAAGCGTTGAATCTAAAATATATTGTTATAGCGGGAAGGGGAGAAGAGAGACGGCAACAAAAAAATTATTTAATGCGACTAATCGCAACAAGTAGTTGCGATTGTCACAACGCTTTGTTTCTATGATTAGTATTAACTTTTCGACTTAATAATTCTATCAAATTTATATGTGTACAAATATCAGTGCAGAAAAAGTTGGAAATCAATGCTTGTACATTCCAAAATTAATGATGACATTTTATAACGACGATGTTGTAGATAATGTCAATTTTGTATAAGAATTCTTATGAAAACTTTTTCGATTACGACGAATAAGGTATAATCGATGAAACACTATTGCAAGTTTAATCATTTTTTTTTTTTTTTAGATGCACTCACACGGAAATGGAATCTTTCTACGATGGAAATATATTGAAATTGTTACATAAAACTCGTAAACTACAGAAGAATAAATTATGAAATTTTTTTAAATTTTATTGAAAATGAGAGCATGTGATATTAAATTCATACGGTAATTTCCGTGAGTGTGTAAACGCGCCGATTGAACAAAGATTAGATATTTTGCATAATTTAGTTTTGATTTGACAATTAATGTGAACAATGCGAACGTATACATAGTTTTATCATGTGTAGGATCGTTCATACACGCAATATAATTTCAATATGTTTGTCTCATTTAACTGTTATATATTTGATTTTACCTGTTTGTAAATGCTGTGTAAAACTTTATTTCGATACGTCATAAAATTTGTAGAGAACATGTCTCTTCGAAATCATCGATAAATGTTTTTAACTTTGAGTTTGATTTATCTTGTATTAATTTTTTTTTCACATAATTACTTCTTTGTATACAACGACAAAGGGATGATTTGTGTATGTGAATTGTGTATGAAAAACATACAGATAATTTTAATATGAGGATATATCTAAAAAAATATATATATATAATAATTACACAATTACTGCAAAACAAGTACTCCATGTCAATGTTGTTAGCACAGATATATATATATATGTATAAAAATATATATATAGAGCGCGGATATATAAAAGATATATATATATATATTTGACTGACACTGTAATATCAAGCGTGTATGGGAAGATAATTTATCGAAAAAGCATTTAAGGTTTTGCGTCGAACAACTGGATTCAATTTTTACTTTATTTTTATCCAATCTAGTCCAACTGAGATTATAATAAGAAAACAATAGCACTGCTATGGTTTATTAACGATTGCGTTATGATTGCTTTCGAAGAATCTAATCGTTGGAGTATTAACTTTTCTCGCGTTTAACTTTGTATTGTACTCCATATAATTAAAAAAATCTCTTTTTCGAGATTTAAAAAATCTAACCGATTGCAAAAGTTTTTGCTTGATTCACGTAATAATAATAATTATTATTTTCTGTAGCTCTTAAATAAAAGAGAAACGCAACAATACTTATTCTCGCGTAAGTTATAAAATATATAATTATAATACAAAATTGTATATCGGTTCTCGTCCTTAAAAAAAAAAAAAAAAAAAAAAAATACTGTTTTTTATAATCTAAGAATCAATACATACGCGTACGTTTCTATCGTTATAGTTTTTCTTAAGAGCGCTCCATATATAAAGATATTATATTTAAGGATAAAAAAAATTAATTTTTAAGGATTACAAGAAATATATATATACACACACAAATATATATATTATAAAACCAAACATCTGAATTTTCAGATAATATGTAAAGTTCTAATCCGTGTTTAACACGACACTCTTATCATCCTGTGATTTGCGAAGTAACAACATGTATAACACATTATACACACATTAAATGTTTCGAATTGCTGTTAAAAAAATTTCTGATAAATTATTATTATTAATGTAACGTGTATACACCAATGATACATATACATGTATATATATATATATGTCATTTATCTCTCTAAATGATAATCGTTCTCTAATCTTCCAAGCTCTATTCGTGTAAATAGAAGTCGATACTTTATGCGTATACACTTTGGTCGAGAGAAGGGTCTCTTAAAAAGAAAGCAATATGTATTACAAAAATGCAGAATAACTTTTGGTACATCGTTTTGAGAGCTGTGTCATATAACGGCATAAAGATGTTGCAAGAGAAATAAAAAAAAAAAAAAAAAAAAAAAA
>QVOB01017629.1:0-12842 GCA_014839585.1 Pseudomyrmex concolor | reverse complement strand
CTCTCTCTCTCCTTCCTTTCTCTCCATCTCTTTTCCATCGTCCGTTTTGCTCTCTCGCGCTCTCCTCACGCTTCATGAACGACGAGAGATCCACTCTCGGGGGGCTCTCACAACTGAAGGCCCCGTAAGCAAAAATTGCACCGACCCGAAAAAAGACCTGCAACGGCGCTATGAGGTGGCAGGGAGGATAAAAGTGCGCGAGAGGAAAAAAATCGAGACGCAAAACACGAAGAGAGAAGAGAGAAAAACCGAAAAAGCAAGAGGATCAGAAGAGAGGAGAGAAGTGGAGAGAGGAGGCATGTTGGAGAGACACACGGTGCAAACAATGAAAGCGCGTGCACGATGTGCTTTTCTCTCTCTTCCAGTCGTTTCATTTCTGTCTCTCCTTCATTATCTCTCTCTCTATCTTCTGTTCTCTATCTTCTCTTTCTTCTCTTTTCTTTGTCACTCGTCGACATATATGTGCTCGCATACACACTCATGTTTCTCTCTCTCTTTCTCTCACCCTTCGCCCTCTTCTTCCAATCTATGTTTCTCTCTCACTCTTCCCCCGTTTTGTCTTTGTCTCTCGCAGCAGCAGCAGCAGCAGCCAGATACGCGAGCGTGCGCGAGAGAGAGAGAGAGGAAGGCAGATGGAAAAAGAGCGAGAGAAGCGTTGGGCGAGAGAATGACAGGAGAGGTGAGAGGGGAGGGGCGGAACAGGTTCCAGCTAGCGGTGGGTGGGGTTGCCGGAGGGCGCGGGGTTCGGACCTGGAATCAGAAGGGGGGTAACAGGGAGGGGGAGGGGAGTTGGTCGTGGGTACGGGAAAGAGGCGCGAGGGGACGGGAGAACTGGAATCCTGAGTAGCAACGGCGTAGCCGCGAACCAACGTACCTGGGCTCAACCTTAAAGCGATGGATCACTTATGATCGTCGTCAGCGGTACCAAAATGCTACCTGGAGAACGTGTTTTTCAGGGCAATTGAACGCAATTCGAGCAGTCGCAGCCGGAATCGGCCTGAGAAACCGTATCCAGGTTGTTACACAGTATCGCGCGCGATCGAATTTCGCGAACGTTTCTCACATTGTCTCGATGAGAGAGAAAGAAAGAGAAAGAGAGTAAGAAACTCGTTTGACAAATCGATTGGGATGAGCAAACTCGCACCGCGCGTCTCGCATTTCTTTCTTTTTTGAAGCACAGCGTTAATTAGAAAACAAATCTTAATATATCGGATCTACCACTCTTTCCATTTGCAAAAAATCACGAACGATGCAGGGACGTGTAATTTAGAGAAGAGCGGTACGATCTATCGCGATGCTTTTCTCCTCTTCCATCTATCGCGGTGCGATCTCTCAACTTTAACATCCCCGAAAAGTGAAACAATCTTCTTGTCCTTTTTGACGTTCAAACAATCAAAAGTTGCAACTTAACTGTGGGTACCAACTTTCCCAGAGAGAGTTCCCGGCTGTGAAATTTGGCGCGTACCTAAGCAAAATTGATACGGTCAGATTATTCGTTCGACGAGAGCGCGCGCGCGCTCTCAGTCGTCGCCCTCAGCACCCGATCACGAATACTTGCAGAAACAAGTACGGATGAAGTATTCCAATAATCGTGTACAAACCGAGTCAGCTCGATCAAATCGTGGCAGCTCGGGATCCCAAGAATTTCGGACAATGACCGGGGGACGAATATAGTGCGGTAATATCATCGAGGCTAATTGACTGAACACAACTGACGTTCAAAATCTTACACAACAAATATGTCATACGAAACTTCATTTATTAAGTATACATCAAGTCACTCTTTACCACAGGATTGAAAGATTTTTTTTTTTGTTTTATTTTTTTGACTGCAATAATTTTCTTATTTTGTATGCGCTTTTTAAAACGAATTACGAGTATAATTTATAAAAAATTGCGGTTAAAAAAATTTATATTTAGAGCCGAGAGCACCGGTCGTCCCTCAGGTCGGTTTCTAGCCGGCTAATGTTGAGACACTTACGCTCAACACACCGGTAGTAGATTACAGGCTAACTGCGGGGGCAGCGCACTTCATTAGTTTCGACGATGATAACAAACGGCATTATCACTTAGCGCACAGGGTCACGCGGGTAACGAAACCATGCCGCGTGTCGATAGCGCGAATACGCGCGTTAGACAGCAAAAACCATATCGTCGGCCGTGTAATTAACGTTGCAGCTCGTGCCGTCGCTCATTGAAATGCTAATACTTAGTACACATTGTTTATACTTGATTTATGCCTCCGAGCGAACAGACAGTGGCGTGTTCCGAGGCTCGCTCGCACTCTCGCATTTATATACATGCGCCGCTACAGGTGCGCCAAGTAGTAAAACTGTAAAACGAGTATATTTCGACGAGTATGTGAAATGACGGCGCACGCATCGTCGGTAAAACACTCTTTCTTCACGCACAACATTCGTAAGAAAGCGAAAAAAAAAAAAAACGATCTTTATTAGAACGCGACTCTTTTTTTGAATCGACGCACGAAGAAACGCACGAGAATTTCGCGATTAATTTCGGGAAAGGAACACAATCGCATCTCGAAAACACGTTTCGATCCGATTGTTCGTTCGCGGTTTCGAGAAACGAGACAGCGGCGTCCGGTGATGCCCGTAAATACGTTTCACGCGCGTACATTTTCCCCGGCTTAGCATAACATTCATGTTTTCCATCCGTCCGTTTCTATGGCGGAAAATTCTGTTTGCCTCGTGTAGCATATTTTTGCTGCGCGATAAAAGTGCCCCGCGGCTTGCGCGAACAGTAGCAGAGCGCGCGGCGCAGAGTGGAGATTGTTTTTAAAAAAAAAAAAAGAAAAAAAAAGTGGGAGAAAAAATCGTCTGCGCGTTACGGCTTTGTGGTTTTAATAGTAAGTCGGACTGTGTGATCGTATTTTAGGCAAATATCGCGCGGGATTAACGCAACCTGTTTAGATTTCAGTCGTTGCCACTAGTGACGCATAACGTTTTTTTTTCTTTGGACAGTTTTAATGCGCATTCTCGAACTGAATTAGGAAAGGGAAGGAAAAAAAGAAAATTGTCTTCGAGAATTGTTAAAGTAATTAGCTTTTCTTTCTTTTCTGCCTTTGCCGTCGGTAGCGCGCGTATATTAAGTTCGAGAAAACCGAATCGAGACTTCGCTCGGTTTCCCGCTTGTCTCAATTGGGACCTCAAAGAAGCTACGATGTAACGATCTTTCCAGCAAGAACCAGTATCGTCCCCAGGGACCCCTTTCATTCCTCGCAACCCTGCGCAGCTTACAACTAAATTAGCGCCTAATAGCGAACCGTCGAGCCGTCGACCCGACATGCATAACCGATTATTTTCAGATGCTATTGTTTCATCGTGTGGTTTATCGTGCCGAGACCCTATCGCAGTTCAGGCGTGCTTAATTTTCCGCCTCGTACGTCGGAACGGAGTACTTTTCTAATTTTTTAATTTTCATGACTTACGTACGTCATTTTCATCTAAGTGTTTGCGCTGAGAGTTTTAAGTTTCTCCGAAATTACACTAGCGAAAAATTACAAAGTTCGTTATGCATGCGTTGTTTAATTAATTTTGGCACTTCCGACAAAGTGCACGGAACAGTGGTTTTTCTTCTATGTTTCTTTTTCGCGGAATCGATGAACACTTGTCAGTTTAGAAACAGCGCGAATATTATCTTCTTAGAGCAGCCAAGGCAATCACGCGTTCTCTCAGTTTCTTAGCATATTGTTTTTTTTTGTGCTCTTCTTTTCTTTTTCTTCACTTTCGCTGCGAGACAGCGGATTCGTTCACGATCAGCGGTGTTGCAAAACGCTCCCCAGGGGGACGTTGTCCTTGTACGCTTGTACGAGAAGGTCTCGCGGGAAAACGCGAGATCGGAATGCGGAGGAAAAGGGGGTTTTCGGTGCACACACGTACGTCCAGGTTACACACGGCACCCACGCCTCTTCGCTCTTCTCTTTCTCTTTCTCTCACGTTTTCTCTCTCTCTCTCTCTCTCTCTTTCTCTCCCCCTTCCCGTGTCCCTTTCTCTTCTTCGTCTATCCCTTTCAGGTCGGTGGTGCGGCAAATCAGTCGTTCTTACGGGAACACGATGGTCGACGACGTTGAAAGCGGTGGCGGCTGTTAAAGAGAAGGGTTGTAGGTTGGGGGTGGCGAAGAGGTGGGTGGATAGGATGCGCGGGCAGGGGGAGGAGGTGGTTTGATCGTATGGTACCACGATGTATTTAATCTGCAGGCCGCTATATGGTCTTGGTTATTCATGGTGGTCGGGTGATGGGGTTCTGGTGGGGGCATGGTGTACCGCTACGAAGAGTAGTGGTGTGGTGGTGTGGGGTGGGGGCGAGATATTGATCAAAACCTACCCTGGCACCAACCCCTGCCGCCTCTCTCCCTCACCCCCTCGCTTCATCCAACCCCACGGCATCCCCTTCTGCCTCCACACCTCCCTTTCGCCTCCTCCCTCGACCGAGCGCAGCCAGTGACTCTCATGCAAGAATATTTCGACCGATATTTTGTTTATTGCAAATTACATGTGCAAACAGATCATATACAATTTTGGTATTATTTTCGATTGATAATTTCTCTTGAAAAGATATAATTACGTAAGATATGATGTGTATTTCCATGTTCATGTTTTCATTTGTACCTTTGACATGTATTCAATTAGAAAATTTTTTCATATAAAATTTTCTTGGGAAGAAAATAATAATATGAAAAATTATGATACAATAAAAAAAATTAACATTTTAAAAGTTTAGGAGCATCCGAGAAATGAATTATCAACTGTAGAATTTTTCTAAATTTCCGACTTCTGCTTTTATTTAACGGAATTGTGAGTTGGAGTAGTAAATTGTTATTAATTCGTGGAAATCCGGCCGTATCCCGAGAACGCAGTTTGATTTCGCTTGAATTTTTCAAAGCTATTTTACGTTCTATAACGACTACGTTAATTTACCATTAACGCGTTCGAACACGGTTTTAGGCGGTGTTAGTGTGTGAATCCGCGAACTACATTTACATTGGTTTCGCTGTGGCCCGCGCGACGGTGCTCATATTTACGTAAGTTTAACTTTAATGACGTCTACGAGTTCTAATAACTTTCATTCAAATGTCATAAAACTTATGCATTCCCCTAGTATCATGATTCTCTCGTAGTCATAATTTGTCATACGAGATATTTTTGAAATTTTATAACAGAAATTTTTAATTGCTTTACTTGCGTTTGTATGTGTTAATTAAAACTACGCAAAGATTTTTTAGTTATTAATAAATAAATTGATATAAATTCTGACTTTTTTGATAAAGTGTTTGATAATAGACATTTTAATCTAAAAAAAAATAAGCTGATTTATATTCAATGGACGTCGAAAAAAATAAAAACAAGAAAAAAAATTAATTAACATCCAAAATTAATTAACATAAATTAATTAACATCAACAGTCTCTAATTAAACACTGTGTGATCCCTCTCGAAATAACGAAGATAAGAATATTTGAGACATTGATCTCCGGTCAACAAATTTTAACTCGGTTTGCAGTTGCTCGCGCAAAACCTCGAAATTACAGGCGAGTCCACGTATCGTGTGCGCCGCTGTGTGTGGGCGGATATTCGAGTGGATTTACCGGTGCAATGGCGGGATTTTTTTCATCCGCGGAACGATTTTTAAAGGCTGAGCAAAAAGAGATACGAAGTGCGGAGCGCGCGAGGAAAGGGAAAGAGCGGCGGGACGCGAGCGGGGGCAGAGCGAACGAAATAAAAGAGATAGGCGTGATTTCGGCGTGATATCCCGAGCCGACGCGACGTGCTGGTTTTAATCCGACCTTATTCGCTAGCTACGAAAAACGTATCCGTTGACTACGAAATTTCATGTACAAAATTTCATATTTTTATTTTTCTCTCACACTAGCATTATCGCGATGTCTTGAAGATTTCCAGCGGAAAATATATTTTCTCTCTCAATTATATCAGTAGCAGATCTGAAACTTTAGAAACGTATTGGTAATTCCATAGAAAGCGTTCGGTGTGAGATAAAAAAATGTTTTAACTTTTGTCACGTACATATAGTTTGCGAAAAAATAATTTTTCTTCGTTCGCAAAATTTCGACTATATTTCTTGTAGGGGAACAAAATAAAAATCTGACGTGCAGGATTTGATCATTCACGAGATCGAAATCTTCTGGCCGTTCTTGAGCGGTAATATCACGAAGCGCGCACCACAAACGTCACCTTTGTCAGCGACGACGATTGATTGTACCGTTGGACATCGGCCACGCGCTAATGGCCGGGAATGTTAATTACGATTCCGGGACGCGCGCGTGCCTGATTTCGCGGTTCGAGGCTCGCGCGATTCCGGAAACGCTTTCGTGAGCCCCGCACGCCCTTACGTGGCCGAGGGCCATACGTGACCTCGTATGTCCCGAGGGATGAAGGGCCGAGCGCGGCAAATCGCGATCCCTTCCTCCGACAAATCTCCCGAAAAGAGAGACGTCTCTCTTCCGTGTCGTTCATCGCGTCGTGTATGTGTGAATGTGCGTCGAGATAATCTATGTCGCTTAGGGGATTCGTCGCGCGGAAAATTAAAACAAATGTACTTACACCTACCCTCACTCCTTCACCCTTCATTCTCGTCGTCAGTTCCACTTTCTTGTCTCTCCCGAACCCGCCTGACACAACGGGACGAAATTATCGCGAGATTCTTTTTATTATTCCGTGAAGATACGGAAGCGGCGAATGACTTGACGAGTTTATGAAATTCCGTGCTATAATTGCTTTCGGCTGCTATGAAAGGAAATTTCCTTCAAAGCCGTTCGCGCGTGACATCTTTATCCCACGGGAGTTCCTTGATCTTTCCACAGTGTCGTTTGCTGTAAGTGCGCGCGCGTGTGCTTTTTTTTTTTTTTTTTTTTTTTCTTTTTTTATACATTTGCGTCGTTGTAAATATTTCGATACCTAGCGTCACGCGCCGACACGACAAAGGAGCTTTATCGAGAGGTCTCAGGACGGCATTATCGCGAAACAGGAACTCTCGAAAGAAGAACAAAATGCATAAACGCTATATACGGCATCTGGTTTTATTTGGCGGTATTTTTCCGTAGCAAATAACAAAAATGTTTGCAATGATACTTCGGTAAAGACGCAACTTTTTAAAAACTATCCTGAACTTTATATATGTCATGGTCAAAGCCCGAAATAAGATTTTTAGCATATTTTTTAATGTACACTATTATCGCAGTGACATATTATGGATTAAGCTGGGTTGAGTTTTTGCGGGGAGGAGGTGCAGAGGGAGAGAAACTCCGCTCAAACGTGTACGATGATAGTATGTGATACAAAGGACATTATTTTATACGTCTGAAATGTCCATTCGAGCTTTGATCGTTGTTTCGCGCATTGACTCAAGTCAATTCTAACAATAAGACCGCTCGTGCTTCGGGTTTTGACCATAACATATTTACAAAACATAAGAGAATTTGCGTTAATCGTTTTGCAACGTTAGATTTGCGATGATTAATTAAAAATAATACATCCTCAAGTATTTGTCTCGCTTTTAATTTCACTTCGAGTATCGCCATTCGCGTCTGATGAAGAATGGAGAAAGGGGAAAGAAGGAGTATCCATGGAAAAGGACAATTCGCGGAACGGTATTGCGAAATTGTCGTGCAGATAATATAATTCTTCTCGAGAGACGGCGTTTATGGTAGTTGATGGTTAGACGCTAATAAATTCACGGCAGCAAGTACCGTGAAATTTCTTCGTATGATCCGTGCCAACGAAGAACCCCGCTTCTGTGCCCGGTCTTGCCAGTCCGTAATGCATGTTCCTCTACATACTACATTTAGTAAATTTATTTTAGTACATGTTTCTTTCAAAGAGAGAGAGAGAGAGTTTGCTGATATTTATCGCGACTGAGCGAATCCAAATCTTTGAAATATTGCTTAAAGCTAAAGGAGGGAAAAAAATCCAATTTTTTTTATTTACCGCGATAAGATTGCCGGATAATTTACGTCGAGAAATTATATTCTCTTCATGCAAAGTTTCTTGTCAGACATCGTCAAAGAAACGACGATAAGCATCGACAGATTCTTAATATGTAAGATGTTAATTAAACGTCGCGATCGAAAAACTCATCTACAGAAGAGGACAGCGGGAGAATATTCGCATACACGTGTCAACCGAGAATTCCGAGCGTAATATTATAGGAAGAAGAATGGTTACGATCTGGGAATATTCATATCGCTCGGAGGTAAAGGTTATCCTGTCTCGACATTAGAGCGGACAACTCGCAACGAGGCTCTGCACGCTGATTGCGCGATCGCACGTTCTCGCGCCGTGCATTCCGTGTTGCTCGCGCGCGCGAACTCTTCTCACGTAATTTAAGTTGATCATCTTCGTGTTATTGGCGAAAATTCTTGGCGCGCTACGTTTATCGAGAAAAAAGAGAAAAAAATTATTTTACATTATAATCAAATTTTATTGTATAGTTTTCTTATTAATACACATTCCTCGTCTCTTTTTTTTTCTCTCTTTCTCTCTCTCTCTCTCTCTCTCTCTCTCTCTCTCAACGTCTATAAAATAGTTCCACCGGAACGGAATAAAGTTAGCGGACGTAGTTCGCAGGTCAAGCCGCGAGCGAATTGCCGTGCCCTTGTAGCACAGACGGTAGAACGGTGCGCGGGTAAATAAGATTCATAACGCCGGTCGCATCTATTATTTCCGGAATTTCCGGCGTGGCGCGGAGGCGGTGGCGCGTTTGTGTAGGAAGTTGGTCGGACGGGGGAAGTTTTTCATCCGTTTCTCGCCACGCCGTTGACTGTAACTAATTGGACCGCCGCGCGGATAAGGATGAGACCCTTCATTTCATCGATGTGCGTGTGTAATCGCGGCCGTACAACAACACGCGCGGCTTAACGGCGCGGCGCGCGATTTCGGTTCGATGCTGATGATGATATTTGCGCCGAAATTATGCGGCGCACCGAGGAGACCGGCGCGCGTGATTGCGCATTTAACCATTTTCGAGTGCGTTGGTGCGAGATACACGCACGTGGACACGGTTCACCCGAAATCGGGAAGCTCAAAGTGTCGCGACAAAAGTTTCGGCGACAGCGGCTTATTTTGCTTAAATATTTTGGTTAAATTTATTCACTGGATATTTAGCATAATTTCGTGAAATTACAATGTGATTTCCGAGATAAGAAAATAAATAATAAGACTCGAATAATTTACGTGCGTTAATACGTATTGCATTTATCTTTTTTTGCAATCATTATCATCTCATTATTAGGATCTTATAAACTCCTTATAAAACGCAGAGAAATCTTTAAGGCGGTAGTATCCGTACTCAAATATTTACGGATTCGCGTTTATCGCCGTTTATACATACACATGGAAGTCAAGTCCACGGATTAGTGTGACGGACTCTTTGAAGCGCTCGGTCAAACCTTTTTTTTTTTTTTTTTTTTTTTTTTTGCCTATACACCCACTGGGCACTCGGACGTGGCCACGCGGAGCCATTAGAGGCTCTAACGCAACCGCGGCGCTACGCCTTCCCCTTCTTCACACTTTCCCCTCTTTTCTCTCTTTATCTTAGCGAATGGCGGCGTTATCTCGTTAAGAAATTAACCGCGAATTAACGCCATTTTGCCGTATAATTAGATGACCAAAAGATTACGAGGTTTTAAGTTAATTCCCTGATAAAACCTGGACGCTTTCCTACATAAGATCCGCCTCTCTTATCGCCGACACTGCCGTCAATTTTTTTCTCTTCGTGTCTGTAACGTCCGATGCGAGAGCGCGTCTTTCTTAAAAGTTACGAAAAATTCAATTTACACGCGCAAACTTATAGTGTATATCTTTGCAATAATATTACGATGCGCAATTATTGTTGCAAATTTCTCAGTTTTGAAAAGAGAGAGATAAGGAGACGATAGTGTCATTTAAATATGATACGTTGCGAAACGATGAATCGAGTCAAGATAAACAGGCGAGTATTTTCAGCAGTCTCACTTAACGAGGTAATCTAATGGATTAAATAGCTTTTGCATAATGTTTTACAATTAATTTATGTAGAGAGAGGAACGTCATCGGAATGTATAGTAATTGCAAACGTTAAGGAGGATACACCACGAGTTTTTCATCCTGTCAGCATACGTATATCCGCTTCAAATTCTTTGACGCGCTCTCGAGATATCTTTATTTCCGTCTCGCGTGTACAGACTACGCGCGTTTTGCGTCACCGTTTCGCGATAAATACACACGTCACACAGATATCGGCAAAAGCAAATATTCGCTCATAACCGGGAATTCGACGCATTACCGTGATCAGATAAAAGCCAGATTTGAAACGCGCTAATCAGTCCGGGGACAGGTCAAATCGTCGATTAGAAGATATATCTATTACGCGGGCCGATGAACGAGCAAAACACGCGTGCATGGAATTTGATCGTATTTAACGAAACTTCATCCCGCCCGCAGATCGATCAACTAATTGGCGTTTGTTGTTATAGAAATCCGGATTGCGGTATCCACGGAAACTATCGTCGGTAACAATACCCTGTCATTGTGCCGTGGCGACAGCGCGAATGTAACTTCATTCATTCTGGTGGCGGACGTCGCGCGATCAATTTTGCGGGTTCGTTGAAGACACGCGCGCGCGCGCGAAATATATACTCTCTCGTCGTACGAGCAAAACATAGTCGTCAGGTGGAAAACAAAAGCGGAGAGGCCCGACGAGAGATCACGTGTCGCGATAATCCGATCGGGTGGTGGCGCGTGCGCGATCAACCGTGCACGTTAACGTGACTCCGATCAATTATCTCATCGGGCTCATTAATTGGGATCCCGAGTAAGACTCGGTACACACATCGGACCGGGCCGATACGAGAGGACTCGTTCCGCGGCGCACGGAATGCGCGCGCGTTCATTAAATTAAATTCGAGAATCGAAAGTGCGCGAGCGAGATACGCAGAGGAAGAGAGCGAGTTATATAAATTAATTTCAGCGAGGAGCGAGTTAAGATGTAGGAAGTGCGTGTGTCTTCAGGTTGTTTTTTTCACTCGTGGAAATAAACACATGAGGTTGTTTATGTTTCGATCGGCTACAATGATACATAATGTATGTATCACTCGTGCGAGTAATACATATACATGTAAAAAAAAAGCAGCATCAGTACGCCGCAAACAAGGTTTTGCGCGCTGGTAACATTTAAAGATTGCGTTCGTCTGGTTTTGCATTTCCTTGCAGAAGTCATAAATAACTTCCGTTTTGAAACTTCTTTAGCTTAAAACCTGTCAATTTTTACACGAAACGAAGTTTCGAAGCGAGAAAAAAATACAAAACCAAGTCATTTATTAACAATTCTTATCATTTTGTATAAACACATATTAAAGGAGAGTTTTATTTATTCTCTCATAAATTATATGTATTTTTCAAAATCTGACACATACACGCACATGTGAAAAATATATTTTTTAAGTACTGTAAAAATATGACAAAAATCACTTGCGTTACTTGCTCTTTGAAATCTCGACAACGTACACACGCGGCTTTAAAATCGGTTTTGCGTTTCGGCAAACCGATTGCTCTGTTCGTCTCTCTCGCAAAGAAAAAGCAAGTTGGAATCTGTAATGAGATCGCCTTCAGCGCGACCATGAACTCGAAGTTTGGTTGCATCCTTCACGGATACACCCGACGCAACGCGTACAACGGTGTCACCAAGGAGTTAGTAGATAGTTGCGGGCTAGATTGAGGGTGATTGGGTAACCGCTAAGTATATCGAACTTAGAGTACTTCTCGTCCTTCGGACAAGGACGTGGTGCTTGTTTGCTCAATGACGAAGCGCCGCAGAGAAATCTCGAGTTTACCATTGAGATAAACGAAGGCAACGCGTTGAATTTGTATTATTTCGCAGAAAGGAAATTGTTATTTAATAGTCGAAAGAGAGACGAAACAATTTGCAAAATGATTGCAAAATTGTTTTTCATTTTTTTGATTCAAATAACGCACACATCGCGTAAATCAGCGTAAAGACCTAACCGAAGCGAGCAGCGCGATATCTTGATAAAAGGAATATTGCCTTTTCGTACGTTGACTCGGCATCGAGGCGTGTAATCGTTCGGTACCTAATGCCGCAAGCCGCGTACCAAGTCCGCTTCTTACGACGATGCCATGTTGCGGTCTCGCATCCTTCTCTTCTCTGCTTCATCAGCAATGTTGCATCGTAATTTTTTATATAACGTGCCGTTCGCGATATTTTTTTTTTAACCATATAGTTTGGTTTTTTAAATTAAAAAAACATATAGTATCACATTTTGCAACATTATATTTTGTTTATTTTGCCAATGAATTGCGCAATGGCGCATATTTCACAATGCACCGAGCGAAAATAATAATAATAATAATAATAAAAAATACGTATTTTTTAAGCACTCAAATATGATAAGCATTAAAAATAAATAGCTCGTCCATCGCAAATTCTCGCGAACGAACAGCAATGATGTGATCTCACACGAAGATGATTGTTCCCGTTATCTTTTTCTCGTCGTCGTGTGTATAGTTCTCGTAATATAAAAAGGAACGTTAGTATTTGCGACACGATGGCCGTGCAATCTTGCTAAGTACGCGCGCATTTTCCAGAGAGCGCGCTCTTACGGCTTAAATTTCATTTCACTCCGAGATCCCGGCAAAGTTCGTCTTCGCGTAAACAATCTTGGCTGCTCGTGGTACAATATTTTTCAAGCACGACGCGGTGCGATATGCGCGGGACCCAAACGACTGCTTTTCCAGCATCGGCAACAAAGTTTCTCCGGCTGTTCACGGGTGTACATCATCGAACACGGCGAATGAGAGAAAGAGAGAGAGAGAG
>QVOB01017625.1:0-18246 GCA_014839585.1 Pseudomyrmex concolor | reverse complement strand
ATATTGTTTTTTTTTTTTTTTTTTGTTATAAAAGTAATACAATATATGGCAGGATATCCGTGATGGAATATCTGTTGATTGTGCAAATAATTGTTTCACGATCAAGAAAAATGTTCTTTTCTTTTTTTTTTTTGCATCGAAATATCACGGTATTATTGTTGCAACGAATTTGTTCGATCGCAAAATCGTGAAATTCGTGACGAGAGAAATGCGCGCGGAGGATGAAGAATCCAAATGCGAATAAAATATTTACCCACGGATCACGACCGAACGCTCGCTGTGCGTTTTACTTCTTCATCCCCGTCGCGACGTCCTTTCTGAAAGGATTCCTTGCAGCGGAGCAAACGGAGACTCTCGTCTCCATGCAAATGCGGTCTTCTCGGACCGGAGGAAGGAAACGAGGAACGATAATAACGAGACACGGGGTAGGAACAACTGCAGCGCGACGCTTCCGGTTGTGAGAGTCTCCGAAGACGGCGGCAGAAACTGGTAAATCGAGACAGGCCGAAACAAACGACGGAAGGAGGATGGAAAAACTCGTTATCGCGGAAATCGTTTAAGCGAGTGGAGCGCGTGTTTCACGGATTAACGATTTTACGAACGAATTCGTGCAAATGAATCTTTCTTTCCGTGCTCCTTCCGCCGCTCGTATTTTGCGGCGGAATATTTTAAACTTTAACGCGACATACTTATATACACGAGTTAATGTTTCATTTTACTCGAATGTAATTAACAACTGCTATATGTTTTGAGTAGCGTTATCGAATATAATTTATAAATACAATTTATAAATTATATTTATAAATTATATTTACTCTTATAATAATTTGTCGTTTATTATTAAACCACGATTGTTAAATAATTAATTACTTCAATTGTACTTCAAATTAATGCTGACTTCTCCCCGAATTGTGTGGTTTAATTATAGATGTGAAATATAATTCTCGCAAAAATAAAACACCGCATATTTTTCTACTTTGCTAGACGTGTCATGTAACATGTGATTTTATTAATGCGCGTCGTATTATGCCGATCAAAATTTAGGCTTTTTACCTTCATACAACGTATTCTTGTAAATGACTTTGTTCGACCTCTAGCGAATATCCACTCGGCGAATGTAATTTTTATTCCCGTACAAAGGAGATTTCCATCGGCCGCGCTTATCTCGGGCTTCGAGATGCGAATTCGAGGTACTTCCGGATCAATTTTGATTCAATAGAGCGGCATCCAACGACGTCGAAGCCGCAGACGAGAAGAGAGTTTCCCCCGTAAAAGGAGAGAAACGTACGACGGAGAAGACGGTCGACTCCCGCGACTGCATAAAACTGCAATGAAATGCAAACGAGTCGTGGCAAAACGACGCGCAAAAACACGCGGCTTCTCTTTGGTTTCACGACGCGGCACGTAGCGTAGCTATGTACGAGGTAGCTGCGACGAAAGATCCCCGCATTAAATTCGCCATCGTCTTCCGATCCGGTGAAATCGTTAAGGACCTCCTCCGAAGTTACGCGGCGAGAGAACTTTTGAAGAAAATCCGACGAGACAATAGAGAACAACGGGAGTTTACTTCGCGTCGCGGGGCAAATCGCCTCCGGAGATCGACGCTAAACAGAGTTGCCAGACAAAACGATAGTCTACGAGGAAAGAACGCTCGAAGAGAAAGAGAAAAAAAAAAAAAAAAAAAAAAAAAAAAAAAAAAAAAAAAAAAAAAAAAAAAAAAAAAAAAAAAAAAAAAAACGAACTGTCGTTATTAAAAAAGCTCGTTGTGCAAATTTTTGCGACACTTGTTCAAAACATATGTACTCCTCTCGTATAAATTCGCGAAAAATCGTAAAACCGTAGCAGTTCCAATATAAAGTTATGAACTCTCTGGCATCGTAAAAAATATTCCCGAAATGTGAAGTTATTCGAAAAATCGGACATTTCACTTGCAACTACAAATACAAATCTAACGCGAACGCGACGTAATGGCGTGTACGTTTCACGCGACATGTGACGGGTGAAAAGAAATGTTCTCGCCGCCGTTCGATGGCGACATTTGGTAACTTCTTTCATCGGCCGGAGAGAGAGAAAGAGAGAGAGAGAGGGAGAGAGAAAATCTCTCGTATATCCTCTATCAAAAACATTTCTCAAGACCCGGGAACAATTCCATTCCGGCGCGCGAATCCGAGCGTACGTCATAGTCAAACAAGAAGCATAAACCAGCGAGTGAGCGGAATGTAGAAGGAAGAAATGCGCGGGGTGAGAAAAGTAGGGAGAGAAAAGAGCGATGTGACGGAGAAAATTGTCGTTGGTAAAAGTGCGCGTCGACGAGACTTCGATCTTTCCCGAAAATACCGAAAGGATTTCCCCGGGCGGCACCTGCTGTGGCAGGAAAATGAAGTAGGCCAGCCAATTGTCCGAGACCGAATTCGGTAGAGGAAATTCGAAACTGCGCGTTACGGAAACTTTACGATTCAATATATACAGCGCGGCGTATACACACCCCCGGCGCGCACAAGCCGCACAGACCAATAACACTTTTCTAAAGATGATCGAAACGACCAAAAAAAAAACATTCAGCAAAGTGTCAGAAAAAGAAACACGCGCGACACTGACAAGTACAACAATTCGAATAACGTAACATACACAACGTGAATATTTTTTTTAACATAAAATTTATATGCAAATACCATTCTTCTTTAGCATTTATTATTCTGCGCGGAATGCGGAGAAAATCCGGACTTGACTTCTGGCCAAGATGTTTCTCCCCAATGGATTTTTTTTTATTTCCACGAGGAAAGGGTAAATTGGGTATTTCATCTATATGTGATGCGAATCAAGCCAACCATTTTAGATGAATTTTTGAAATTGAATTCGAATTATTGTGCGTATTAATTTACGTGCGTTTAAAAAAAACAAATAAAAAATTATAAATATATTTCGCACGAACACCTAGCACATCGACTCATGTGAATTCGCTAGTTTTGATACTATATATGAGGATGAAATATGTTGTCAAATTTGTTACAATTTTTATTATTTATATCTAGCGCACACGAGTGCACTCTCGAGAGCCTGATATAAATCTCGCTGATTAAAGCACGCTGTTGCCACGGCTTGATTTGCAATTTATTTAACATTTTACGACTAAATGCAAATCTCTCGCTTGAATTAAGAATACAAATGTATCGTCCGCGTGCGATGTCTCTCGTTTTAAAGTACATACTGGTGAATCTAAAAGCAGCGCTGGGGCGCATGGGAAACCACACGAAACTGGACGACCGGACACAGGAAATACATATACAGCGCGAGTCTAGTCTGTGAAAGATAAGCTGGTTTACCGGCCTTTCGATCGCAAACGGAACACCAGATGGAACAAGAACGAGGATTTTGAAACTTCCACAGCGTTTCTCTCAGCGCGAGAGCAAGTAAAAGGTGCATCGTACCGTAATGCCGCGAGATTTACTATCGGTTTCGACTACAGCGACACAAGAAAATGTTTTCGAACGGAGAGAGAGAGAGAGAGAGAGAGTAAACATTCCTATCACGGCCGGAGTGAATTTCGCGCTGTCACTTTAAATCGAACTATTTTAATTTTCCAAAAAAACAAAAATTGATTAAAATCATTGCCGAATCGAAAACATCGTGAATTCTACAATAATCTCTGTGTTTCGAATTTTTCGCTTTATTCCGTTACTTGCAAAACGTTTGTAATTAATTCAAAATTGATATTTTTTTTCAATCTCTGTGACTTTTCATTGTTATACAACAACGGCGTCGTCTTTCAAAGAAAAGAGTCCGGCAAATATTTCGAGAGATATACTTTCGCTCGTAAGAATTTGCAGCTGTCAGATAAGAACGCGACGGAATTCAAACAACGTCCGAATTATTTTTGGTTAATTATCCGGCCAAGAAGCTCGGGTATTTGATGTGGAATGCAGTTATCAGGAAGTTCAATATTAGCCTCCCCGACAGCGGGGGGGGGGGAGGTGAATATTCAGCGAAGACGAATGTCGGTGCGAACGAAGCGAGCGAGAGCGAGAACTTCTCGAGAAGTCGGTTCGTCGTCGGAGTGTCGGCGCAGTACAATGTTCGTTTGATTGTCAATTTGTATTCGAGAAGTGTTACGCGCCGTATTCCCGATACTCGTTATCAGCAACCGAGCGCGTCTCTGTCTGTCTCATTGTAATATATATCTCCGCCTTGCTCGAGTGGGGGTATATGTACATTAAAACAATCGGCGGAATCTTTTATCGAAAGAAAGCGATCTCTCAACGTATTTCTCAAGTCTCGCAACACACGCGCGCTCTTTCACCGAGACATAGATTTTTATCCGAGGAAATTTCTCTTGTTTTTAAAAAAGAACGTGTTATTACGGAAATATGTATCTTATAAAAAATTCTATATAGGACGAACGGTTGAAACAGTTCGTTTCATATTCGATACAATTTCGTTTCGCCGCCTCAATTGCTATTTACTGATAAAAACAAGAAGAAGGAAAAAAAAATTATTATCGACATCTGTTCGTGACCCGTTTCACGTACATTGCTTTCTCATTCCGATTTTTATTAAGTCCTGTAAATGTTTGTGTACGACATTGCGTTCGGAGAGAGAGAGAAAGAGAGAGAGAGAGAGAGAAAGAGCGCCATATCGGAGTAACGCTCGTCTCATTGCAGACGGCGAATCGAATGTCGCGCAGTGTAGCGCGCGTAAAATGATAACGAAAGCGAGTACAAGAGACAGCGTTCGGAAACTGAACGACGCCGGTTACGACTATCAGGAGAACGCTTCGATATTGGCTGCTAGCCTATCCCGTCCCGAATATCCACTAGAGACAAGTGTTCGTGTAGATGAGAGAGGCAATGCGGGCGAAGGGAGACAATATTAGAATAGGTCGAATGGAAAGAAAGAGAGAGAGAGAGAGAGAGAGAAAGAGAAAGAGAGAAACAGAGAGAGGGTTGGTTTATTAGCCATTAGGGGAAGGACCCAGACTCGCGGAATATTGTCCCGGTACATTTCGCCGCAGCATACACGCGATCTGCCGATCGCAGTCGCGCAACGATGGTGCAGGCTGCAACCTGCTGCAGACTGCGTCCGAAGGGCGGAAAATTGAAATCGAGCCTCCGTCGCGATCGGATATATATTCGCAACGTCAGCGGAATCGTCTCTCTTATATATCCGGCGAAATGTTTTATTTTGTATATAATTTTCCCGCGACGGAATGACTTTTTTCATCTCCTCCGAGACTGATAACGCGATGCAATCGGAAAAACAACTGCTGCATACAAAGTTGCACAGTTTTTTTTTTTTTTTTTTTTTTTTTTTTTTTTTCAATGTGTGCTTGTTTTCAAACAAGCGAGTTTATTCGCTATGGAAACGTGGATCATCTTGGATAAACCGTGAGGCGGATTAAAGAAAAAAATGTAATCGTATTATCGATGTTTTAATAAAAGTTATAAATTGGGTTATTTGTTAGTGAAATATTTGTCCAATTAAAAGTTCTCTCTCACGGCGAGTCTTCGCGGGAAGATCTTTTTATACACATATATATATTTCGCTCCATAAAATTTCGAAGTCATAACTACTTTTCTCAATAACGCAACTGGCTCCGTAATCTTACAATTCTCCTGAGGTGGAAACAATAAACCTAGAATTTAAAGAGCCGTACAAATCTCCGGGAGAACATTCAGTAGCTCAACCGCATAGATATCCGGGATAGAAAGAGAAAGACATGGATTAAGCCTTTAAAACGTTTTATTACGCGAACATAAATTCTTCCTTTCGGAACAGAGCCATTGTTGCAGGAAATGTGTGACGACGAAGGAGAAGCAGAAAAGCAAGAACGACAGAATCAATATTGGCTGCTCCTGATATTTGTTTGGGATGCGATTGGGAACCGGATTGTGCGCCGGGACTCGGCAACAGAATGAAAAGGACACAATCTCGATCGATTCGGGACAGAAATCCTTCCCGTTTAATCGAAAATGTCGTTCTCGACCGTGAGATATCAACATTGAGAAGATGAGTGGCAAATAAGAAGTACGAAGAAAGAAATGTGCCTCGATCTTGAGCTCTGTGGCTTTAAATATATATATTTTTTTTTTTCACCAAGCGCACCGTTAAAAGCACAGTTTAGTGAGCTTTATCCAGTAAAAAAGAGCTCTGTATTTGTTTTTACAAAAATTGCAAATATGACAAAGAGTACTAGAAAAAATATTTAAGCTCAGAGATGAAACAAAACATATGGTGTGCAAAACAGGCAAAAAATAAATATTAAAAATTTTTTTTTTATATATAAAAATTACATGATGTATATGAAAGTACTTTTAAAAACCGGTTAAATAAATTTCAAAAATATCAGATATGAAAAAATTCTTGTTCACGTTGTCCGCTATTTCATCATAGCTTTTTGCAACTCGCTGCGAATAAACAAATCCGAAAAATGAGTGTGAACATCCCCGAAGAATGTTGCGAATATGTAAAACATTCACAGTGAATTAAAAAAAAAACATATTCTCTCTCGTGTGTCGAAAATAAAGTGGCTTTTACGTCACAACATTTCGGTAATACACTCCTCGATGTCCTTGCGCGTCGGAGAGCGCGCGAAAATCGCAACAAAGAAACGGTCAAAGTGGGTTAGTGAAACGAGCGAGGAAACAAGAAGCCGCCGCGGTGAGAATGGGCGGAATTGATAGCGATCTTAATTAAAATTAGGGGGTTACCGGGACCGGAGTCGCGTAACGCTTTCGTGAATCCCCCTCGGTCGGTCCTTCCCCGCCGTTCGCGTCGTTTCTGATTTGCATAACAGTAAAGATCCCGAGGATCACACTTTATACACCGAGTAGTAGGATGCGTTATGCACGGTCGTTACTTAGGCGATTTCATTAACGCCGTTGCCCACCGAACGTGGCCAACTTCCGGTGTGAGTCTCGTCCCGAGATTACGATACACACAGTTGAGATATATGTATATTGCGTTTCGTCGAAAGCTCTCGCTTCATTATACGTCACATTCCGGACAATTACAACGTGATAATTAAAGAATACACAAACATTATATTACTTTATAAAAAGTCATTATGTGTACGAATGTGGGAATATAAAAATCGATGAAAATTATATGTTTGTAAAAAATGTAAAGCATTTTTAATGTTGACTCTCAAAATGAACTACTTACTTTCCGCCGGTTTTTTTCTCGCGGCTAAAACCTGACCGATAATTGTACATTGTTGTTATTGCGAATTATTAATTTTTATTATCGAGTTTGCTTTTTCAACACAACGTACGCAACTTCCCCGCATCGTATTATTTCGTATCAGAAACTACTCGAACGTGTATCGTCTTATAGGGTAATGGGGAGTAATATCGGGGAATAAGTTTGACGTGAGAGACGTCGTCGCAGTAAATTTATAGCCGTGTCATCGGCATCTCTCCACAGCTGCTTTTGATTCGCCGTAATTAGTAAAGTGCCTGCACGTCGAAACGTATCACGGCGAACCTCAGAGATACTCGAGACGAGGTGTCCGATCGAACCATCTCTCCGTCCAAGGCTGCGGCGGCAATATAACGACGTGACGATGCACAGAGCCCGGTCTTCCTTTGTGCGTGGTTTTTGTGCTGTTGAGGAAAGATTTTTCTTTCCTCGACGAGAACGCGAAGAATTTTTCTTATCAAACATATTTGGAAATGATATACGCACAGTTTAATTGGATCCGCAATTTCGACGATTTACGCGTAATTTATTCATGACATATGCTAAAGAGGATCAACGATTGATATCTCGTGATTAAAATTGCGCGCAATTCGATCGCAACCTAACTATTTGCTGAGTTAGAAAAAAAAAAAAATGTCAACGCGCGCGCGCGCGGAAACGCGTATACATAATGCGTGATAGATGATAGATAATGATAAATGATTTTTTTTCTCGCAACCAGATTGCGCAAATTCTTCGGCTAATTATCGTGCACGCAAACACTTCACTGACAAACTTCTTCGATATAATTTCGCGCTGACATAAAAGAGAGAAAAAATTCTTTAACTATGCGCGAGGTAAACTGCGGCCATTACATTATATCAGAAATGTTTTTCTCATAACGAAATATAAATTACATTACGCAAGATTCTGTCGCTAATCATCATCCTGTTTTCCTCTCGTTGTTGTTTTTCTCCTCGGAGCTCTTTTCGAATTCGCGCAACAACGAAAAAGACTTTCGCAAGTTATTTCGGGCGCGTTGGTTAACCCGGTTACGTCAGGAGTTTTCTCACATATTTATATAGATGTACTCGCGTGACAATGAGACGCTTCCCACGCGCGATTGCTAAATGTCATTCAGACGTGCATCAACAACGAGCGGGTGAAGGCATCCGTAAGTACGAATCCGGGAGCACGACCGTGTAAACTGCTCTTGGCACGCGAACGAAATGGAGCGTGATCGGCGAGAAAGAGAGAGAAAAGAAAATGCCTTCGCGCGCGTTTACCAATGCGAAGGACGATATTCGCGCGTTCTTTTTCTCGCGCGATAAAGATGATAATGTCACCGGAAACTCCGGACGTAGGTACCTCCCGATCTAATCTACATGTTATTGGCTGAGTAAGTTGTCGGGCAACACAGTGAGACGACTTTAATAACGCGAACCTTTACAATTTTTTTTTTTTTTTTTTTTTTTTTTTTTTTTTTCAAAGCAAACCGAGAGACAAAATAACATATGGTTTTTCACGTACCGTTAAAAAAATTGTTGTCACACACGCAAAATAAAAGAGAAAAATTTTTTAATTTTACTTAGTTAAAAAAAATATTTTTTGTATGTATAATATGGTTTGCGTCTACCTAAGATATGTATTATTAAATTCGAAACTGAAAACTATTTGTAGAAAAACATTTTAGTTTCCACGTGCAAAAATACACAAATTCAGTTTTTCTTCACAAATGCATTTTTTTGATATATCATTAATAAAACTAATAAAATATTTAAAAAATGCAATGTATGAATCCTGTTGGTGTTCTCTTATTTACAATTTTTTTTACTTTAGCTACAACTGATTATTGTTGTATACTTAGACTATATTGATCGACGAGGATTGCTCAATGTTACATAATTTTGCTTCAGACGCGCATTGGAATCGCACGTTTGCCTAACATCGCGTGTGTTTTGATATATACATTAAATTAAATTATCCATGTATTATGCATCAGCTCCAAAAGCGAAATAGCAGAGAGAACCAGAACGGCGTGGCTCGAGGCCGGGATCTTAAGCACAACAATCATTGTTATTACAGATACGCCTTACCTAATGACATGAAAAGCCCTTTGAGACGGGAAGATAATATGTTAATCCCGAATAATAAGTTGTAAGTCAACGTATTCACACTCAGAGAGGTCCCCACAGACGTCCGAATAATTCTCTAGTGACGCGTTCTTCAAACGCATATCAGAAGTAATTCAATTTTTGCGGAAGCAAATTATGCGGCATTCCGTTCATTATATTGAAAATCCGAGAAAAAGAGAAATTTTATAAACAAGCTCGAAAAAATACGTCTCTGACTGATTAAAGTTACGTAGACTAAATCCTTTATTCCGAGACAGAAGATATTTCACAAAACTCTGCTCACAAGTGTGATCTATCTTATAGTAGAAATATATTCACCGAAAACTGATCGGAATTGCGTCAGAAATTTGGTTTAGTATACTGGCCAGTTACTAATCAGTTATTTTCTATTAAAAGATATAAAGCAAGTCTGAGAATAAAAATAAAAAAACAGAATAAAATATGAAGTAGAATAAGTAAGTAGGTGCCACAGAAACAACTTCGTTTAAAAACCGGTTTTACAGGCACTTCAAAAAAAAAAAAAAAAAAAAAAATATGTTATATATATATTTGCATCAAATTAAAATTTATTCTGTTTACACTGTCAGTACGCTTTTTCATTTCGTGCTCGTAGTTGTCTTACGCTCATTGCCAACGCTTCTTGGTTAATTAGATTTTTTTTGTCTAAATTGAACTAAACTAAGAAAAAGATACTACAATGTCAACGAAACATATATTTTTAGTTCGCAGTGTTATTTGAAATATTTGCTTTTTTATTTCAAGCCAAGAGTTAAAATAACAAGATGTTTCTTTAAATTGACGAATATTTGATAACTTTTTATCAGCCAACGGTCGTCACGTTGAGTCAAGTCGAGTGAGTCGAATCCGGTTTTCATCGCCACAAAACAGATTAAACAAAATTCTTTCCTTATTGTACGCATCCAATCGCAAATCAAAGACTGTTGCAAAAAAAAAAAAAAACAATCTGAAGCCAATAAAAAGTCAGGTCAACTTGTAGCCTGTTCTCAGTCGTAAAGACAAGACGAAGTGTGTCGATCGAACAAAGTGCGTGTTAAAGACAATAATATCGTGACTGTAATAAAAATGTGGTTCTTCAGTAAAATGTGCACGAGTAAAGCTCGTCTCGATGGAAAAACTGTGATAATAACCGGAGCAAACACTGGTATCGGCAAGGAAACTGCTAGAGATTTATACGCAAGGGGTAATTAATTAATTAATTAATTCTAGAAAAAAAAATAACATAAGAAATGATATAGCGCACTGAAGTTATCTGTATTTTTAACAGGCGCTAGAGTGATTCTGGCTTGTAGAAATGTGAAGAAAGCGAACGACGCGATTGAAGATATAAAAAATAAACTAAGGTAAATACGTTGTTGCATAAGAATCAATTAAAAAATACCGCTTGTTAACTTAAAAACTTGCAATATTTTGTTTATAAGTTCTCTTAGAGAAAACGAATCTGTCGATTATTCGACATGTGTCGATAATAAAAGTGACACGATTAAAAAAAAAAAAAAAAAACTATTTTCAGCGTTAACAACAAGGAATGTCGAGATAAAGTCGGAGAGCTCGCGACTTATCATCTGGATCTTTCGAAATTGCAGAGCGTGAGAGATTGCGCAAAGAACTTGATACTGAACGAAGCGGCGATTCACATAGTTATAAACAACGCTGCCGTAGCCGCGATTCCACACGAGAAAACGGAGGACGGATTTGAAATGACATTTCAGGTGAATTATCTCGGCCATTTTTTACTGACGCTCCTGTTGCTGCCGATAATGATCGCGTCCTCGCCCGGTTGCAGGATAGTCAACGTTTCATCGATTATACACGGATGTGAGTAAAAAAACGGAATAGACACGTAGTATATGCCGCGTCACTCAAAAAGATTTATATAATATGTAGTAAAAATATGATCTGTTACAGTTGCCGATATAAATTTCGACGACATCAATATGGACAGATCTTACGGAGCGATGAAAGCTTACAATCAGAGCAAACTCGCGAATGTCTTATTCACCAAGGAACTTGCACGTCGTTTGAAAGGTGCAGATTATAAAAGAAAGAAAAATACTTTTCGCGAAATGGCGATATATGCGTTACTATAAAAAGATCAAACAGAATGTAAAACGTAACATTTTTATGTCGTTTTTGTTTTTATTGTTGAGTTTTATACTTTTTCTCTGATAATTTTGCACGACTTTTTTAATTGCTAGTTGATTTTCTGTAACTGCTAATTGATTGTAAATAGCTTGTCTTATAGTGAGAGAGTCTAGTTTTTTTTTTTTTCTTTCAGAAGCGGATATTCATGAAATAAATGTGTATTCCCTACATCCTGGCGTGATAGCGACGCAACTATCAAAGAACAGCAGTCGTACGATAATGCCGGGCGCGTCATTCTTCTATAATTTGTTCGCCAAATTATTTCTTCAGAACAAGAAGGAAGGAGCGCAAACGACAATATATTGCTCGGTGGATGAAAACGTGAAAAATGAGACGGGACTCTATTACTCGTAAGAACATGAGTTATACGAAGAGACTTGTGCGCGCATAATAGTATGTATGTATAAATTTGTCTTTTTTTGTAGAGGATGCAAGATCGCCAATATGCGTGGGAAAGCAAGGAATGATCAATACGCTAGAAAGTTATGGGACACATCGTGTAGCCTTTTGCAATTGCCGCAAGAAAATGATTTTGTCGCGTTCTTGAACGCAATCTCGCCCGTTAAATCGAAAGAAAAGAAAGATCTTCTGGAAGAACAGGATGTAACACTACAAACTTATATGTAATCAATTATTCTAATTTGTGAGAGTCTAATTAAAGAGATTTGTAAGTTCGATCGTGAATATCGAAGACTTTTAAATTGACATTAAATATTTGTATTTTAATCATATTTTGTAAAAAAACAAAAATAATTTATTGCTCCTCAGGCAGTAGTTATATTAAAATATCGAAATATTTTCTCCGTCTTCTTTTTGTATTTTTCGTTACGTTAAAAAAGTTAATTTCACGCGTTATACATATAGTTTCGTAAAAAATTGAGGTAACTGCGACCTCTCGACGTCCGTGAAAATTATATATCACTGTGTATATTAACGCGCAGGGATAATCGGATGGACGCGACATGAGAGAGCCGTGCGTTTCAAACGACGGGAACTAATAACACAACTCCACGGAATTTCGGGCGATACGCCACGTCTCTTTCCCATCCCGTGGGAACTTGCTATTGCAAGCTCGTCGTTAATAATTCATGTAACCGGCGGAGTCCAAACTGGACGGATCTTTGAGTGTAAACGATACCTTTCAGCGATGATCAGGTCGTCGCAACGATACGACGAGATACGACCCTAAACTCGAGACTTCATCTAAAGATCACGTATTAACTTCGTTTCGACGCATCCGTAAAACATGATTTCAAAGTTCCCGTTTATTTCTAAAGGACATTTTTTTTTTTCTAGCTACACTCGACACAAAATGATCGTCTGTATCGATTCCAATTTTTCATCCGATTTTTTACACAAAAATTCTGCACTATAAAATTTTACGTTATGCATAATTTTGTCTACGTGTACACGTACATTGAAGGCAACGCACGTAATAATAAAGTACGCGTAGAAATACGCTTTAAAATATATAATAGCTCTTATATCCGCAACGCTTTACGTGTTTTTCGTTTTTCTATTATGTATGTCAAACGTGGATTGTTTCCTATATTTATTATAAAATTACGACCTTTTGAAATGCGCGTCTGTCTGTTTGTTGTCAACGAGTTTGGAATTTTCGGTCGCGACACGATCGAATTCATTACTTCGCGCCCAGCTTTTCGTCACATTTGAATAACAATAAACGCGGGCGCGTGTGTCGCGTCTACCCTACATGTAGTTTTGCGAGAGCTCCAAAATTGGAGAAGACGCGGACGAGCCCGGGGGAAGGGGGAAAGCGCGACCGTGTAGCATGAGAATGTATCGATGCTGCCGTATACGATGACGCGCGCCGGCCGAAAACCGAACGCGTTAATTGAATCGTTTTGTGTGTCGTTCGCGTCGACACCGGGCGAATTTAACGGCCGATTACGCGCCACGCCACTGAACAGGAACGTAATATCTCGTGCGTGCATGGATCGAATGATCCATGCGGTCGCCGCGCTCTTTCTCGTCGCGCGCGCTCGTAAATCCAATCATTTTCGTCGCGTCAAAGAAGAAACAGATCCCCGCGTGTTTGCGAGTTTAATCGATCGTTCGTGTATCAATCGCGAATTTGTTTTTTTTTTGTCGGTCGCAAACTTCCTGAATTATTCGTCGCATATCGGCGATGTGTTGAGTTATTTCGAAAAAAAAAAAAAAAAAAAAAAATGTACGTGCGATTGAAAATGAAACGATGTGTGCTTCGAGTGTCTCTGACATAATAATTGTTTTGCGGGTGATATTTGAGTCAGTTATATTACTATCTTTCTACGGAATAAATTATTCGTATATAAATATACAAAGTAGGTAATAAGTATGCAAGAAAACTTAAATGATATTTATAGCGCGTCAATCGGCTAAACATACGCGCATTCTCATAAATATTTAAGTGAGGAGTTTGTCCGTAAAAGGATTATGTTGTTACGTATTATCAGCGGATGTCGATCACTGCATTATCACCTACGCGGGAATCGTCATCCGTGTAATGATAATATACGCGAGACATCGACATATATCATGAACAGCATAAACCAAATCGTTCCTGTGTGCGATTACGCGCGCACTTGTCGCGCGCGCGTATGTGTACGCACATCGCGGATGCATGTGTCACACGCATGGTGCTTTGGTATAAGAGAGAGAGAGAGAGAGAGAGGGAGAAAGGACGAGATCGTTAAAATTCAAGATGTTGATATCATCAAAACTTTTAGCAGTCAGTGAAACGTGTTAAACGTCAAACAGTATTTAATCTCGCGTCATCGTAATTAATTCCGTTACACTTCGCATTAATGAAACTCTTCATATCGGATATAAAAACATACATTTGTATGAAATATGCGCATAACGATGTTATCAATGATACGATACTTTCAACGATTGCATCGCGATCTAGGTACAGATAGCGCGGATAATCGCGGATTCATTCCGAAATAGCTTCCAGAGAAAGATTGAAAAAAAAAAAAAAACCCCCAATTTAAACTTTTATTCCGGAGTTTTTCCTCTTCACAGAGGATCTTTCTCCTCGCGCTTTTTAAGGCTCATCCAGATTGCGGAAAACGAGCTATATATCACGGCGGCGAGTGTATGTATTATATATATATATCGAAAATTGCAACAAACCGCACAAAATACCGCACTGCTTAAATAAATCGCTTCTCCTCTCGGCCGCAATCTATCAGTGCGCGTCAGCCGTCGCGCCTTCGCGCGCTGGATAATTTATTGCGGTGTATATCGGGCCACACCGGCGGCAACAATATAACCGATCTGATGCGCGGCAGAATGCAGTGGCCGAAGCGCCAATAAATATGGATGGAGTAGTAATAAATTATGGCTGGAAAAGACGATTAGGACGCGGCTATAAATTACACGACGCGCGGATACGTATCGCACGCGCCCACGTTCGCCCCTTCCTCCCCCCCCCCGTATATACGCGACACCGAGCCTTATGGCCGCCCATATGTCCGATAATATGGATATTTTTCGGCCTTTAATCCGCGAATATTCATAGCCCGGCTATCATTCCTCCCTTTCCTCCTCCCTCCACGTGTCGTTTTTAGCTCGTTCGTTCAGATTACGATACCGATCGCGTTCCCCCGCGATATTTGTCGCCACCGGAGCGCTTTCGTAATATAGCGCACACATATATTCCCTATTGATTCACATGAACACTTTATGGGTATTTTTGTAACATACTAAAGGATTGGAAATAGTTGAGACTTTAATCGAGTTATTTTGCGCGAAATACCGAAATAGTGTAAAAACACACACACACACACATTCCACACAGGGATCGACTATATACTCTATGATTGAGTTAAATTAAAACGTCCGATAAGACCGTATAAAAACCGTCTTTTATAAATTGTATACGTGTGATTGTTCTGTACATAACATAAAAGTTAAAAAAAAAAAAAATAAAAATAAGAGAATGCAAGTTTTGAACTTGTAAATAAATTATTCAGTTAATAATCCAATTACCGCTAACTAGCTCAACAATGCACATTTTTCTTGTAAACAAAATTAAAAAAAAAAGAAAAAAAGATGTATGACTGAATCGCGAGTGAGAAAAAAAAATCCTTCGAGCCGGATTCGAACCAGCGACCTATGGATGTCCGTATCCAAGCGATCTACTACAGTCCACCGCTCTACCAACTGAGCTATCGAAGGCTTCGCGAATTATGCGTGATTTAACCTTAGGAAATAATCATGCGCGTTTTAAATACACCCACGATTCTACGTTTTTTTTTTCTTACGCATGTGCGTGATGTATTGTGTAAAACGATCTGACAATGTGACATCATCGGGGACATATGTATCCGCGTATCGATTTCCTACCGAGTCTTGCAAAGTCGGACACCATCAGCGTTTGAAATAAACACGTGTTGTATCAAACGCGCGTATCTTTGTTTTTTTTTTTTATCATACACACACATGCAGATGTCACTATTCATGCGTGCACCGACGTAAATACCAGTTCCGCTCCGATGCGGAGTGCACAATTTGTTCAAAGTTTTCGCGAAGAAAAACATTTGCAATTACAACGCGAATTATATTTCGCTCGTAGAAATATATATCTATTAGCACGTTTTTTAAACGAGAGAAATTTTTATATTTAATTTGTGTTTGTATATTAAATTTATTTCGCGAGATACACGTGACACCAGATCATTTCACAGCACGTACACACACACGCACACATGCACAGTAGACGCGGCATCGCCTCAGGTAAAGTTAGGTAATAAATAACAAAACGTTCAGTCGATCGCATTTGCGCGAATGTAAACATTACGTGTCACCGCGAATTGTTTCGAAATTGCGAATTGTAACGCGGCGATGTCGAGAAACTAGTCGCGGCCCGATAAACTATTGCATTTGTTAATATAATCGAGTCAGTGACATGTCAAAAAAAAAAAATTGACTCACCGAAGACGTTCGCTCAATGTCAATCGTCTTGTTCCCGTCGTATCGCTCGTCGCCAAAGACAGAACGATTCTCCGAAATCGGCAGTGTCAACTTGCGTTTCCCTCGTCGAACATTTGCGTGTTACTCGTAGCACTGTCTTGTTCACGCATATCACATGAAAAACTCCGCGGATGTAATCGCACAACAAACTTCCGATCGCAGCAAGATGGCGGCGAACCGCCGACAGTCACGTAGCCCGCACGTAGGCCACGGCGCAAGTCTCGGCCGTTCGTGAAAAGACATTCGCGGCGACATCTAGCAGAGAGCTCCGGAATCTCGTAGGTTACATACAGTCGGTAACCAAACTTTGAAGTGTGAGAACATCTTGAAAGAATTTGATAGTCTATGGACGATTCGATTTCAGCAAATATACTAACTTCAGCGCGGAAGCCCGATGGCCGAAAATTGGCGATACACCCAACAATCCGATATTTTAACACAGATGCTCGCGATTAATTCGCTCTCCAATTACCGGCGATCACTTTTTGAGAGCGATAATATGAGAAAAGTCGGTGAAATTTCGGTTTATTGCGAGCTTTTCGCTCTCGCGTGAATCTCACTATTTACATAAAAAGATTGCAAAATTAATAACAATTGAGACTCGGTGGTTGTAACCGCGGCCGTTTTACCGGAAAAAAACCGCAAAATTTCGAACGAAGTTCTCGCGTCGGCCATTTTGCTTCGCGGGACAACCGCGATGCAATTTCACCGTGAAGAATTTGCCGATTAGCGGCTAGTGCGCGATGCTTTTTTGTGCATCATCGCGAACAATCCGAAGATACTTTGCGACACACACGAAATAATTGCGCGCGAACCGATAATATTCGCGAGAAATGCGAGACAATTCGTGTACGTAGATCTACTCCGCGTAGCGCGCCAACCGAGACTGTCCGCCAATTCTGACGTATCGAAGTGCGCGCGCAGTTCGAGAATCGCAATTGCGATCGATCCTGGCGTGCGCGTCGATATTGCGATTCTCGAACTCGTGACGTCATTACGGAAGAGGAAAGTGCGATTCTCGAAATATCGAATCACTCTCTCATCGCACCGTCTTCCTCGCGTCTTCTTTCGAACAATCTTCAAGTGTGCATTACCTCATTATCTCATCGCAAAATAAGTTAACAAATATTTTGGTTTTTTTATCAGAATTAGAGAAAGTCATACACATCGTCTTGTAGTATTTCGCTGTGTTGTTGCCGCGCAAGTGACGCATTCGTTTCCAGAAGCAATGTAGACAATACGTCAAATTGAGTTTATTCGAATTGACAAATCAACAATAAATGCTCGAGTGCGTTTGAGTCTTTTGTCTTTATTTTATTTAGGGAAAAATCTAAAAGAAGGCGCGGACCTAACCTTTGCGATAACTCGCCGTTCGTCCCGAAGACGTTAATCAACGTTAATCAAGTATGGGTGCTTTCCAACTACGCACACAAGCAACACTGTGTACATAGCTGGAAAGCATCCTTCTATGTATGTTCAGTTGTCCAAACTCTCGATGTGTCACAAGAGTCATCGAATGCAAAAAAGCAAAAATGATCATCAATATTTCTCGGAAGTATTTAATATAAATAAACATTACTTCATCTTTTTGTGCATCTGGTTTTTTAGTGACTTAAAAATTGTTGTTCAAACAATATTTATATGTTAAAATCTCTCTCTCTCTCTCTCTCTCTCTCTCTCTTGTCTTAAGTTCATCTTCAGATGTTCTGTAAGATTTGTAATCTCGATTGCTTTTAAAAATAAAACAACTTTATTCGTTTTCACAATGATTTTATAATTTTATCCACTTTTCACA